>CACVCL010028823.1:0-89323 GCA_902729485.2 Mus minutoides | reverse complement strand
GCTCTCTCCCTACTTGGCAGCTCTATTTGTGACATTACCCTCTCCCTGACATGAGCTGTCTGCCAGCCCACACTTCTTCAGGGTCCTTCAGAAGGGTCTGTCCTGAGGCAGGACTTTCCCATCTACCCCACACACCCACCCTACTCCCCGGCCACCAACACTCAAGATCTATAACACAGAGAGACTTACAGAGGGGAGCTTCAAGTTCACTCCCAACACACAGCGGACCTGCCTCCCTGCACCCAGCAGAAGGCTGGAAATGTACTTACTACTTCCTCCCCTCCCTCCTCCCCTCCCTCCTCCCCCTCCTCCTCCCTCTCTCCTTCCCTCCTTCCCCCCTCCTTCCTTCCCTCCCTCCTTTCCCTCCTTTCTTTCTTCCTTTCCTCTGTCCCTCTCTCCCTTCCTCCACTCTCTCTTTTCTCTTCCTTTCCTTCCCATCAGCTTGCAGTTAGCTCAGGGGACAGCCAGATCGCTCTCCCTGGGGTCAGAAAGAAACTGCTCCCTCAGAGGTCCCACCCAGTCATCGCCTTCCTCTGGCGCTGTCCAGGCAGGTCATCCGGGAAACCTGCAAACATTGCCTTTCCAGGTGGAAGGGAAAGTCTGCACTAGTCAAAGGCCTCGGTGCGCGCGCGCGAGCAAACACACACACACACACACACACACACACACACACACACACACACACGTACATATACTGTGCAGAGAACATCTGACTCCACAAACAAACCATTGCAGCCACTCTCTGGGACACCACTTGACAAATTCACATTGCACATTTCAGTCCGCGTGGGCAGCGGATGGCGGGGCCGATTGGGATGCCTTGAGCCCTCCCCTCCCCCCTGCGCCGTTTTCTACGAAGTCCTCCCCAGGCCCCAAGCACTCTGTTTGAAACCAAGACCCAGCTTCTGCCCTCTGGAAAGGCTCTGCCTAGCAGCATGGTACCAAACTTTACCCAGAGGGGCTTTTCTGGGAGGCTGGGGGTCCGAGAAGACCCGGAGAGCCACAGCGCCACCGTCATCGCCATCGCTGACACCGTACGGGTGAGAGAAGGCAGCAGCCCTTCCCTTCCCTCTGACAAGGAAGGATCCATTGGTGGCAAGCCACACGCCGACAAGAGCACGGTGGCATTCCGCACCAAGCGTCACCCGCGGCAGCCTCCGTCTTGGTCAGCCACCACTGCCCACCCAAAGCCGAAGGGCACCCTTCTGGTGCAAACTTCACCCGGGCAAAGAGTTCCCTGCTAAGCCCCTGTCACCGGTGCTGCTGAGGAAAGGTGAATGGAACAGAAGCTATTTTTAGGGGAGAAAAAAAAATAAATCTCAAATCGCAGCCTACCTTGGATGTTCTCGGTGCCCAGCCTCCCGGGCTCCCAGAGACAGAGACAGCCACTGCAGTGCACTGTGTCAGATTACAAACTGGGGCCAGAGGGAGGGGAGGAGAGGAGAGTGGAGAGAGAGAGAGAGAGAGAGAGAGAGAGAGAGAGAGAGAGAGAGAGAGAGATATCCAATCAACACTGAAGGACACGGGTGTGTGGGCACCGCTTGGTATCAGCTAGAAATTATCCATTTAATTTTTACAGAGAGAGAGAGAGAGAGAGAGAGAGAGAGCATGAGCAAGAGTCACCCGCCAGAGAGCAGTAGCCAAAGCTTGGAAACGGCAGTGTTTTAAAACACACACACACACACACACACACACACACACACACACACGTGCGCACACAAACGCGCATGCACACACGCATCCCAAGATGGCTCTGTCCCTTTTCTGCCGGTGTCTCTCACGAAGCGGTGGTCAAAAGCAGGGCAGGAATGGAGGCGGAGCTGGGGCCCTTGATGCAGGCAGGGCTCAGGGCTAAAGAGCTCCCCTGGCGGCCCACGGCTGGGGCTGCCCCCGCAGGTGGTCCAAAGTCCTGCAGCCAGATGGAAGCAGACATCAGCACTGCTGTCCAACAGGCAAATGCTGAGGATGAAGAATGAGGGGTTGTGCAGAGCTCCCAGCTGCCTGGGTCCTTCATTCTTGTCCAGTCTCCCTCCCCACCCAACTGCCCATCACCCCTATGAACCCTTCCTATCCTCAACTTGGCAACTGCCAGATGGACCAGCTACCTAGCAACACAGGAGCAAGAGAGAATAATACCAGGAAATGGACACACACACACACACACACACACAATCCCCTGGGGTCAGCATCTCACTGTTAACTCTATAAAGATGCTAAAGAGCTCTGCTTCTCTGAAGGAACACCTTGGCCTGGCAGCATACTGATTGAGGCTACATGGAGCCCTGTGGCCTCTGTAGAGAAAGACTAAAGAAAACCACAAACAAAAAAAAACTTGGTGTACATCACCTGCAGGTCCTTCCTGCCAAACAACGGTTTCTAGGAGCTGTCCGTGGCATCTCTTACTAAGGGACTCACTCTGTGGTTTTAAAACCCTGGTGTTGGGGCTGGTGAGATGGCTCAGGAGGTAAGGACCTCTTCCAAAGGTCCTGAGTTCAAATCCCAGCAACCACATGGTGGCTCACAACCACCCATAATGAGATCTGATGCCCTCTTCTGGTGCGTCTAAAGACAGATACAGTGTACCTATGTATAATGATAAATAAATCTTTGGGCCACAGCAGGGCTGACTGGAGCAAGCAGACAGAGTTGACTGGAGCAAGCAGAGGTCCTAATCCCATGAAGACTCACAACCATCTGTACAGCTACAGTGTACTCACTGTACACTGAGTTTGAGGCCAGGCTGGTCTACAGAGTGAGTTCCAGGACAGCCAGGGCTACACAGAGAAACCCTGTCTTGAAGAAAAAGTAAATCTTAAAACTCTAAAGACCCTGTGGTGAACCTATGCACCCCTCTGCCACTGCGGGCTCTCTTGTGGATCCTGAATAAACCACAGCAACTAAAACTAAAAGGCCAAGCAAGGGATTGATGCCCCTGTCCCACAAGATCATGTCCCTACCCACAAAAATGTGTTTATCAAAATTTTCAGAACCCACATCAGGCAGCTCACAGCTGCCTAAAACACCACTCTGGGAACTTCAGTGGCTACCTGCAGGCACATGCACATACAATAAATTCTAAAAAATCTTTTGAAAAAATGTGTTTTTTAAATTTATTTATTTCATTTATATGAGTACACCAGAAGAAAGCATCGGATCCCATTACAGATGGTTGTGAGCCACCAAACGGGGTTGTTGAGATTTGAACTCATGACAAAGCAAGCAGCCAGTGCTCTTAATCATTAAGCTATCTCTCCAGCCCTTGAAAAAGGGTTACTTTTTTTGTTTGTTTTGGGTTTTTTGGTTTTTGTTTGGTTTGGTTTTTGTTTGGTTTTGTTTGTTTGTTTGTTTGTTTGTTTTTGTTTTTCAAGACAGGATTTCTCTGTATAGCCCTGGCTGCCCTGGAACTCACTCTGTAGATCAGGCTTGCCTCGAACTCAGAAATCTGCCTGCCTCTTCCTCCCAAGTGCTGGGATTAAAGGCACGTGCCACCACTGCACTACAACAAAAAAGGTTTTAAATCAGGACTCATTCTACATTCTGAATATGTCTCTGAACTTGCCCTTAGGAAGGGAGGCTTCATTCAAGCACCTGTTCCCTAAACACAGTCCGCACTGAAGTCTGGAGGCAGGGGAGTAAAATGCCTGCCACACCCTGGTCCCCAGAGCCATTAGATCTTGGCAACTGCCAACATCCTAAGGCCATGGAAGGATCCAGAACCTACTCACTCACTCATATGCTGTTCCTCAAATCAGTACTGTCAGAGAATCCACTGGGGAAAACAGCTCCATTTTAAGAAACCAATGATTAACCTTCAGAATGGGGTATGTCCATTCAATAGAATAGTATTCATCCATGAAAAAGCATGAAGGACTAATTTCTATTACGTTATGGAAATGTTTAAAAATATTTTACTGAGTACTTTTTAATGAAATGCCTAGGATAGATGAAATTATTTATTTATTATTATTATTTCTACAGAAATAAAAGGCAGATTGGTGATAATAAAGACTGAAAGTCATTGTTGAATGGGCTTGGGTTTATCCTGGGGCTATACTATAGATCATGAGACCAGCAGAGGAATGGCTGCACACACCATGTACATTCCACAGGCCAGAAGAGGGCATCGGATTCCACTAAACTACACACTTTTACAACAGCCAAAGTGTGTCATTTAATCTGGGGTCACACTGGACCAGGGTTGATCCTGACTTTCCATGTGGCCTGGAACAGGTCAGCCTGCCTTGCACCTCCAGAATCTGTTTGAACTATCACGCCAATTTCACAGGGCTTTTGTGGGGGCAAAAATATCTGACGGAAGAAAATAAATCCACCGCTACTCTAAAGGGCTCATTCTGAGCCAGAATGAAGTGCATACCTGAAATCCCAACCCTCTGGGAAGCTGAGGCAGGGGGATTGCTGTAAGTTCAAGGCCACAGCCTGGGCTACAGGGATGGATACAATAGCTATATAGATGCAGTTGTAGCTCAGTAGCAGGGCACCCGGGCTCCATCCCTCACCACAGAAAACAAAAATTCAGGACTGGAGAGATGGCTCAATGGAGAACTGGACCCAAGTTCAATTCCCAGCACTCACATGGGGCTCACAACCCTCTGTAACTCCAGTTCCAGGGGACCCAATGCCCTCTTCTGGTGGGCACTGCACACACATGGTGCACAGACTTACATGAAGGCACAACACACATAAATCAAATCAAGTCAAATTAAATAACAAAACCTTTTAAAGTAAGGGAGATATTAAAATTGAGTGGCTTTTGACCCCCTACTTCCTTAGCAGAGAGGTAAGTAATCATTTTCCAATAATTCCCACACATCCACTAGGCTCCGAGTTCAAGGCTCAGTACCTCTGTCCGTCCTTGCTGATGTCTCTCATGGTAGTCAAAAGGCGAGACAGAAATGGACGTGGAGCTGCTGCCCTTGCTGCTATCCTGGGAAATCCCAAGGGACAGGATGAAGCCTTGTTTGTGGTGCAGTGTGAAGTTCAGGGCACACTATTTCTTGGTGTCATTTCCTAAACCCACAAGAAAGAAAGAAAAAAAGAAAGAAAGAAAGAAAGAAAGAAAGAAAGAAAGAAAGAAAGAAAGAAAGAGAGAGAAAGGAGAAAGCATATGCATAAAATACTAGAAATGGTTGCTAGACTCAAGGCTTTGTGGTCACATCTCTGGAGACAAGGCAATCCATGAGGCTACCCTACTCCAGGATGGATGAAGGCAGGGCCAGCCCATCAGGAGGAATTGCCAAGTCTGAAAGTTAAGACAAAAGCAACCACTGGTCCATGCTGGTCCCAGCCCATTCACTCCTGGGTCACTGGGCTGTCACAGACTATGATCAATAACACACCACCAAGAGTTTGTCCCATCCTGGAATAGCACACACAGAGGATGTCATAAAAGGGTCAGAAGCAGAGCTGTGTCGTGAATGCCCCTTCCTCTGTGTCCCAGCCCTTGCCTGGTGGAGATGTACAGCTGCCTCGGTGGGGTTCTGCTGCCAGCAGACACAGACGTACTGGTCACAGAGGAGTTCTGAGGGCTCTCGGCATTGAACAGGATCTATGTACGTTGTCTGAAATGTACCTAATAATAGGTCTCTGCTAATGCCGCGCGCGTCAGCACCCCAGCAGGCTGTCACAAAGCACAGCCAGCTCCGCATTCAGCCAGCTCCAAAGTGGGCAGAAAGTGAGGCTAAGTCCTCGACTCAGTATTTTGAAGTCAGGTATTGATGAAAGCTCAGCACTGTACTAAGGGTTTCTTCATAGAAAAACCTACACAATTCCCTGTGGGCTAGGAAGGAAAGTCTAGAAAGCTGAGATGCTGAAAGATGTGCTGGAACCTACCAGAAACCTTAGGAGAGCATGGAAACAAGTGGTTGCTAATAAGAGTTGGAATGAAGCTGGAGAGATGGCTCAGTGGTTAAGAGCACTGACTGCTCTTCCAGAGGTCCTGAATTCAATTCCCAGCAAACCACATGGTGCCTCATAACCATCTGTAATGGGATCTGATGCCACCATCTGGTGTGCACGATAACAGCATATCATATACATCCAAAGAGAGTCTGCCAGTTGTGGTGGTGCACGCCGGTAGGAAGTGCTTCAGGAAGCAGAGGCAGGAGGATCATGCGTTCGAGGCCAGCCTGGGCTACACATTTTAGCCAGGCATGATGGTACACGCCTTTAATCCCAGCACTCAGGAGGCAGAGGCAGGCAGATTTCTGAGTTTGAGGCCAGCCTGGTCTACAAAGTGAGTTCCAGGACAGCCAGGGCTATACAGAGAAACCCTGTCTCGAAAAACCAGAAAGAAAGAAAGAAAGAAAGAAAGAAAGAAAGAAAGAAAGAAAGAAAGAAAGAAAGAAAGAAAGAAAGAAAGAAAGAAAGAAAGAAAAGAGAGAGAAAAGAAAAATGAAAAAGAAAAAGAAAAAGAAAAAAGAAAAAGAAAAAGAAAAAGAAAAAAGAAAGAATCCCCTTCTGGCTGCCGGTGAAAGACAGTCTCTTCCTGGGTGCCTTTGGATCAAGAATATAGAAAGCCTCAGCCCCTTCTTCCGCACCATGTCTCCCTGTGGTGCCTCCCACCATGATGATAATGGACTGAACCTCTGAAGCTGTCAGCCAACCTCTGTTGTTCTTCACAAGAGTTGCTTTGGTTATGGTGTCTCTTCACAGCAAGAAACCCCTAAGACAGATGGTGTGGGATAGGATGGATGGTGTAGATGGGGGATGGGGTGTGGGATGGGGTGGGGGATGGGATGGGGGATGGGGTGAGAAGGGGTGGGGTGGGAGAAGAATGAAGAATGAACGGAAGATCCTTGCATATATCCTAAGTTAAAATACAATAATTATTTTTGATAACTAATTTATGCACATAATATCTGCACATTAATGTAAGAAAAAGAGAAATTCAAAGCTCAGCCACTCTCCTATGTGGAAGAAACAACCCACAAAGAAAGAGAAGGGAAGGATGATCCTACTCAGAGTAGCACCACTCCCCTGCCCCCAAGAACAAAACACCTTGAGTACATATGACTCACTCCAGAAAGACTGAGAACTAGAAGGGGGATATTGAATAAAAACAAGGAGACAGGGTTGGAGTATTGTGTTCATCTTGTTGCCAACTTGTTGTCTACACCCGGGAAGAAGAAACCTAAGCTGAGGAACTCTACCTCCATTAGACTGACCTGTGGGAAAATCTGAAGGGCATTTTCTTGATTAATGGTTGATGTGGGAGACTCTGCCCACTGTGGGTGGCGCCACCCCTGAGGAAATCATCCTGCGCCGGGTAAGAAGAAAGGCTAAGAAAATCAGTAGAAGCAACCAGTAAGCAGCACCCCTCCACGCCCTTGGCTTCAGCTCCTGCCTCTGGGTTCCTGCAGGAGTTTCTGTCATTGCTTCCCTCTATGGTGAACTACAACTTGTAAACAAATAAACCCTTTCCCCTAAGTTGCTTTTGGTCAATGGTTTGTTGTTGTTTTTTTTTTTAATACATTTATTTATTGTATTTTATGTGTACGACTATGTTATCTACATGGATATATACATGCACTACATACATGCCCGGTGCCGTGGATTCCCTGGGGCTGGAGTTACAGACAGTTGTGAGCTGCCATATGGGTGCTAGGAATTGAACCTGGGTCCTCTAGAGGAACAGCTAGTGCTCTAACCACTGAACCATCTCTCTAGCCCTTGGTCAGTGTTTTTATCACAGCAACAGAGAAGTGAAGTGGGACTTAAAGGATACTTAGATTTTTTTTTTTAATAAAATTCTCCCTAAGCCAACTGTATCCTTTATTGTGTCTTAGCTACTTTTTCTCTTGCTGTGATAAGACATCATGACAAAGGCAACTTGTAGAAGAAATAGTTTGTTTGGGATTAGGGTTCCAAAGAGATAAAGGTCCATCCTGGAGGGAACCATGACAGCAAGCAATAGACATGGGAAATAGAGTTCACATCTTCGAATGCAAATACAAAGCAGAGAGGAAGAGAAAACAGGATGTGGGGTGGCACTATAAACCCTTAAAGCTCTCCCCCAAGGGACATCCTTCCTCCAAAAGGTTCACCTCCCCAAGAGCGCCACCTGCTGGAGAACAGGTGTTCAACTACCCTAGCCTGTGGGGGACATTCTCTTTCAAACCACCACGATATGGTTACAATGATGCAAAGTTGGGAGGTTTCAGATCTTTGAATGCTGGACTTGAGCTTTGTAGGAAAATTGGGCCTCAAAGTTCAACCTGAAATGTCTCTTCTTAAGACAACAACAGCCAGGAGAATGTGGCAGCTTGAGCAGAT
This sequence comes from Mus minutoides, assembly GCA_902729485.2. Classification (NCBI taxonomy): domain Eukaryota; kingdom Metazoa; phylum Chordata; class Mammalia; order Rodentia; family Muridae; genus Mus; species Mus minutoides. The sequence goes on along the minus strand of CACVCL010028823.1, from coordinate 81,031 downwards.
GTTGAAATGCAGCATGAAGAGAAAACAAAGAGTCTGGGAAGATGTCTTAGCAGGTAAAAGGCAGGTATGTGCAAGCATGAGAAGCTGAGTTCAAATCCTAAGAATCCATATAAAGATCCTATAACTCAGTACTGGAGAGAGAGCACTGGAGACATGTTCAATAATACACACATGGGTCATCATTTCATGTTATGTGTAAGCGCCTGATTGCCCTGCACCTAATTTTCTGTGTAAGGTTTTCTCTTACTGATGCTCTCTGTCCACCAGCTGAGAGACCCTGTCTCAAGAGAATAACATAGAAAGTGACAGAGTTATATACATGACGCTCTCCTCTGTTCTCTATGAACACACCTTCACACACATATACCACCACCACCACCCTCGACACACAAGAGATAAGCAGTTTGGTCCTGGTGCATAGACAGAGAGGCTGATAAAACAGCAGAATGATCAAATTAATTAAAGATCAGTTAAGACGAAGGGACACTTCTAGCAGGAGAGATGGGCTGGGTGGAGTTCGTGGGTAGCATTTGCCTAGCATGCATGAGATCCCAGGCTCCATCCTTAGTACTACAAAACAAAGACAGTTTACTCAATGAGTGTTCAGGAAACTGGATAATTAAGGAGAAAAAAAAAACTTGCAGTGCATGGTGGTATGTAGTTTAACCTTAGCATTGGGAGGTAAAGGTGTGTGGATCTCAGTGAGACCAAAGCCTACATAGCAAGTTCCAGGGAAACATAGATTTTGTCTTTTTAAAAAAAATCTTATATATAAAGTCTGGTTCAAGTAAATTTAGGGCTTACATATAAGGTGAAATAACAACCTAACTGGGTATTTACTGAACTATAACATGATTTGATTGTGTTTGCTTTTATCCTCTTTGTGTCTACAAAACCCTGTTTTGTGGGTTTGGGGGAAACGTTCAGTGGTTATGTTTTTAGCAGATCAATTTCAGAAACTGCTCAAAATTAATCCTGGCTAAAGAACCCATAGACATCTCAATCTAGGTGCTGGAAATGGAGAAAAAAAATCTCAAAAATCATGAGATGGCTCAGGGGTTAAGAGCACTTGTTGCTCTTACAGAGGACCTAGGTTTTTGATTGCCAGCACCCACGTGGCAGCTCACAACCATCTGTGACTCCGGCTCCAGGGGATCTTATGCCCTCGACTCTCCTCCAAGAGCACAAGGCATGCATATGGTGAAGAGGTCTACATACAGATAAGACACTCAGATACAAAAAAAATTAAAATAAAGAAATGAATCTTTTTTTAAAAAAAATTATAAGTACTCGTTTTGAAGAAATTCATGCCACTGAGCTTTCTGTTGCTATGACAACATCAAGAACTTGGTGGAAATGGATGGCAGAATCCAGTGCTTTAGGGTAACACCATCATATGCTTGAGTTCGGTGAGCTGCTATCATCAATTCTTGATTTTTTAAAAAAATCTGTCAGAAGTGTGGGAGTCGAGCAATGACTCAGAGGTTAAGTGTGTGTGGTGTCCTTGCAGAAGACCTGAGTTCAGTTCCCAGCACCCACACTAGGTAGCTCTAACTCAACTCTAGAGAATCCAAGCGCCCTCTTCTGGCATCTTGAGGCACTGCACTCACATGTACCCCTGCCCCCAACACACATACACACACACACATACACACACACACACACACACACACACACACACACACACACACACCAGTTTAGGGCTGGAGAGATGGTTCAGTAATTAAGAGCACTATGATGCTCTTCCAAAAGTTCCAGGCTCATCTCCCAGCAGCTATGATGGCTCACAACTACCTGTAACTCGCCAGGCAGTGGTGGCGCACGCCTTTAATCCCAGCAGGCAGATTTCTGAGTTTGACACCAGCCTGGTCTACAGAGTGAGTTCCAGGACAGCCAGGGCTACAGAAAAATCCTGTCAAGAAAGAAAGAAAGAAAGAAAGAAAGAAAGAAAGAAAGAAAGAAAGAAAGAAAGAAAGAAAGAAAGAAAGAAAGAAAGAAAGAAAGAAAGAAAGGAAAGAAAGAAAGAAAATTAAACCAACTCATTTAAAAGTCAAAAAAAAAAGGCTAAGACCTCCCACTTCATAAATCACCTCTGGGTCCCTGAGTGGGTATCACGGTGTGTCAGCCAGCAGGTAACAGCAGGATGTGAGTGACAAGAGGTGACAGTCTGAGCTGAGGTGGAGGCTGGTGTCCATCCAAGAGTCCCAAAGGCCAGTCTCTCGAGGGGAGCAAAGCTAAGCACCTCCACTTGCAGATGGCTCCCCATGCACCCTTCATATGAGGCAAGGGGGTGCCTGGATGGGCTGGCTCGTCACCTGGCGCCACTTAAATGTTATGCGTGAGGACAGGAGCCTGAGGAAGCTGGGGGTGTGACTGAGCAATAGCGCCCTCACCTGGCGTGTTTGAGGACTCTCATCATGACGTAAACAAAGGAATTCAAACGCTGGGCACCGGAGCTCAGGGCTGCAATCCCAGCACTTGGGAAGCTAAAGCAGGATTACCATTATTAGTTCAAGCCCAGCTTGGTCTTCAGACTAAGGGCCAGCTTTAAACAAAACAAAACAAAAACCAAAGGGAAACAAAACAGAGAAAGGAGAGAAATATCTGCTCCAACTCTTTTTTTTTGGGGGGGGGGGGGGTAGGGGGATTTTGAGACAGGGTTTCTCTGTATAGCCCTGGCTATCCTGGAACTCACTCTGTAAGCCAGGCTGGCCTCGAACTCAGAAATCCGCCTGCCTCTGCCTCCCAAGTGCTGGGATTAAAGGCGTGTGCCACCACTTCCCAGCCTCTGCTTCAACTCTTTTTAGTTTATTTTATGTGGATAGTGTTTGCCTACACATGCATAAGTTTCAACGTTGCTTGGAAAGGAAGGAAAGTCACACACCACGGAGTGTCATCTGGAAGCCTATCTCTGCCCATCCATCTCTGTCTCTCCCATTCCCAAGTTCCCTATGGTCTTCCAAGACCCGACCACCACTAGTGGGAGTCAGGGCCACTCTTAACCAATGACACCGGATGCCATCTCCATGGGTGACGGTTGTCTCCATGAAGTCCTGTAGCAGACTCTTCTACAACTGTGTCTTTTACCAAATAAAACAGCAGATTGTCCCAGCCAACGCTGTGCCCACCATTCCAAATGGAACCAGCACACACTCCCTTACTCTGGTGACTGTCAGGGACTTAGCCTCAGAAGCGTGGGACTGGGGACCCTGTGCTGCCCACGGATGGCTCCAGATGCCCGAGTCTGCTCTAGACTGGCCCTGCAACCCAAGTCATAGTGCCTGCTATGCAGACCCTCAGAGCTAAGGAGGAGCTGAGTTGTAGCCACACCCTACACATGCCACAGGGGTGTGGCTTCTTTGGGGGACGGGCTAATCTAAACACTGAGTGTGAAGTCCTGGAGCTTCCTCCTTCCACAGCTCTGCCACCTCCTTCTCTCTCTCTGGATAGACAGATGGGACAGATAAGAGACAGCTGGACAGGTAACAGAGTCACAGAGATACAGAGTGCAAGATGACAGATAATTGATAGGTAGACAGATGATAAACTCACACATAAACGATGAGAGAGAAATGGGTGGTAGGTGATTGATAGGAACAGATGATAAATGATTGGTAGACAATTAAATAGGTAATATATACTTGGTGGATGACTAATAGATGAAGATGATGGATCAGAGATACATCAACAATAGATGATGGATGGATAGATGATAAATGGTTGGTAGATAGAAGATAGATGGTTGATAGATGGATAGTGTGATGGACAGATGATTGATAAGTAGATGATAGATATATAAATAGGTGGGAGGTGGACATTTTTTTGTGTTTTATTTTTGTTTTTCAAGACAAGGCTTCTCTGTGTAGCCCTTGCTGTTCTGGACCTTGCTCTGCAGACCAGGTTGGCCTCGAACTCAGAGACCTCTTGTCAGAAGCCATCTAGAATAGGCTAAGGCTAGCAGGTGGCATTCCTGGAGGTGGCCCACCATTTCTGCATGGTCTGTGATGGGTGATCTCGACGGCAAGGTTCCAAAGAGACGTCAGAATTGCTTCTTGCAGCTGATATGCCTTTCCTGTAATCATTAAATTAGTATAATGATCCTGGGCATTAACCCACCCAATTGATCAGATTTCCTGCAGATCAACATAAAGATGAACTTTCATGAATTGCTGCTGTTTAGATGAATGAATTCCAGATTTGATTCAGATAATTCTAGGAAAAGTTTTAAGAGCTGGTCTTAGCTGCTTTGCTAGAAAGATGTAATAAAGTTGGAATCAAGAATAGAATGTGCCCACTCCACGTATAGTAAGTAAAGACTGCATAGTAAGAAATACAATGAGCTTTCATAATTACACTAAAAAGAGAAATAGACTTGGGACACCTTTGTGTCCAAGGGAAAACATTTAGGTTCAAGAATAAAGTCACAGGGGTGCACTATGATAAAGCAAGGCCATGTAAAAACTGTTGCTTTGAACTTATAATGAGCATATTCAAATGAAGCACTGCTTTGAACTTAACATCAACTAACATCCTTCTGAAACTCCCATTTTATGTAACATTTTATCTCCGGGGTAATTTTCTAAGAACTTTTTGTCTAAGAAGGTATAAAAAGGTCAGAGAAAAGATATAAAGTTGTTGGTTGCATGGTTTGGCTTGGGGAGCTCTGCCCCATCCATCCATCCATCCATCCACCCATCCAAATGTAAAAGTCTGTTTGTCTGTATGTACGTGTGTAGGGTGTATAGGCATATGTGTATGTATGTAAGCATGCATGAATACTTGTGGAGTGTATGAGACAGGTGGTTGGGCCCAATAAAAATGTGAATGTGTTAGTGTGTAAATGAGACTGTGAATGAAAATGTAAATGTGTGTATGAATGTGTATGTGTCTATGCATATTTAACTGTATAACATCTTTTTTTTTTTTTTTTTTTTTTTGGTTTTTCGAGACAAGGTTTCTCTGTGTAGCCCTGGCTGTCATGGAACTCACTTTGTAGACCAGGCTGACCTCGAACTCAGAAATCCGCCTGCCTCTGCCTCCCAAGTGCTGGGATTAAAGGTGTGTGCCACCACACCCGGCAACTGTATAACATCTTAATTCTTTTCCTTTCTTTCCTCAATGGTTCACAACGAGTTAATCAGCCAGGCCAGTGAAAGGCTTCTGATTGCCTGGCCAAAGATCTATAGCAATAAATCCTTTACCTAATCACACAGCTGTTAGCAACAAGAGTCAGTAGATCCAGAGGCCTGCAGCCCCCGGCCTCAGAGTAATTTAGAGTCAAGATAGTAGTATGTTGTTGTAAAAAGCAACCCTACTTTTTAGCTTCAGAGAGGACACAGCCTGGAGCAACCCCACCACCCTGGCAGATCCTCCTGCCTCTGCCTCTGGAGTGGCAGGATTAAAGTTGTACATCACCACCACCAGGCTACCGGCAGTAGACATTTTTATATAAAGCAAAGAAAGTATAAAGAATTTGGGGTAAGAGAGGGCTGGAGAGATAGCTCAGCCGTTAAGAACACTGACTGCTCTTCCAGGGGTCCTGAGTTCAAATCCCAGCGACCACATGGTGGCTCACAGCCATTTGGAATGGGGATCTGATGCCCTCTTCTGGTGTGTCTGAAGACATCAACAGTGTACTCATATGCATTTAATTAACTAACTAACTAATTAATTAATTAATTAAATTGGGGTACGATGTGAGCAGTGAATCTAGAATAGGACTTAAGGAAGTATCCAGTGAGTCCCTTCTTGTCTGTAAATATTGAATTATATCAAAACAGAACACTGTGCAAAATCCACAAGCCACCCTAAAGACGGGGTGTTCCTTTCTGTCATTGCTGGAAGAACACACATTCTTCTGGCTCAGGAAATTCACCCCAAACCCCTAGGCTGGGCACCAGGTCCCTCTCTCCCCAATGTTCCCACTTTCAAACAGCCTGGAATCCAGGGTGCCTGCTGGGGGATGGGGTGGGGGTGGGGCAGGGCGTCTGTGGCCTTTCCTCTACTCCCATGGAAAGTATCATCCTCTTGTCTGAGGAGGAGGCACTGCTCCCAAACACTAAGGGAAGCTCACTAGGCTAGTATCTCTTTCTCCTGCAAGCAGGACTCCAGCTACCTCAGGGTAGCCATGCACTCAGGTTCTGGTGGGAGTCGAGCGGCACTGTCAGTTAGTGAGCAGGAAAAAATGGAAGCTAGATTTTGCTTTCCCTTGTGAGGAGGAGCAGGTGAGATGAACCCTATCCTTCCTTTTCCCATCCTAAATACAGATGTGAGAGCCAGACCTCTGGCAGCCACATTGCAACTGTGACGAAGAGGCTAAAAAAAAGTGGTGGGTGTGGCCGACCACGGGCATACTCAAGCCTAACTCATAGGCAGCAAACACCTGCATTCACACCTCCTTTCTTTTTTTCTTTTTCTTGTTTGTTTGTTTGTTTGTATGGGGGTGTTGTTGTTGCTGTTGTTGGGACAGGGTTTTTTTTGTTTGTTTGTTTGTTTGTTTTTGAGACAGGGTTTCTCTGTATAGCCCTGGCTGTCCTGGAACTCACTTTGTAGACCAGGCTGGCCTCGAACTCAGAAATCTGCCTGCCTCTGCCTCCCGAGTGCTGGGATTAAAGGCGTGCGCCACCACGCCCGGCTAGGGTTTTTTTTTTTTTTTTTTTTTTTTTATAGCTCTGGAACTCACTTTGTAGACCAGGCTGGCCTCGAACTCAGAAATCCGCCTGCCTCTGCCTTCCAAAGGCTGGGATTAAAGGTGTGCACCACCACGGCCTGGCCATACCTCCTTTCATTGGAGGAAACTAAAGCTCTATTGGGGTAGCTGCTGGCTATATGTCATCCTCCTGTGCGGCTCGTTTTAAACATACACAGCAGTTTTTTGGGTTTTTTTTGGTTTGGGTTTTTCCCCCTTTTCTATCTTAGGTTACATCTACAACAGCATATGGTCTTAGAACATTCTTCCAGGCTCTAATGAAGATACAGACTCGCTTTGCCCCTCCATTTGCCTCAGATATTGAGATGCTTGACCCCAGGGGATTGGAACTTCCCCACGTCTCACGGTGGAGCTCTTGTGGTGGCAGGAGAGCATGGACCTCGGATGGCAGCATTGCACAGGAGAGGGCCAGGAAAGATGGCTCAGCGTAAAAAGCACTAGCTGCTCATAAAGGACCAGGTTTGGTCCCCAGCACCCACATGGTAACTCCAGTTCCAGGAGATCTGCTGCTCTCTTCTGGCCTCCTCTGGTACTGCATGCACACACACAATTGTGCACATACATATGTATAAAATAAGATCAATAGAGATTAAAGGTTAACAAAAGGCTTTAGCATGTAGAAATACCTGTTGCTCTTACAGAAGACTCAGTTCAATTCCCAGCATCGACGTGAGGACTCACAACCATCTGTAACTCCAGTTTCAGGGGATCTGATATCTTCTTCTAACCTCCTCAGACACGCACGTGGTGAACACCATATGTGCAGGAAAAATACTCATATACAGAAAATGAAAGAAATCAGTCTAGCAGATGGTAGTGGCACTTGCTTTTAATCCCAGCATTTGGGAGGCAGGGGCAGGAAGATCTCTGAGCTCAAGGCTAGCATGGTTTACAGAGCAAGTTCTAGGACAGCCAGGGCTACACAGAGAAATCCTATCTCAAAATCTCAAAATAAATTAATTAATTAAAAAATAAAAATTTTAAAGATTAACAAATGAACCAGTCAGCAGAGAAACAGCGGAAACCCTTGCCTACCTCAGCTTACTCTAAGCAGAAACAAAACAAAACCTTGAGACAGGAACATGAGGGGCCCAGCACTATGAAAATGTCTTATAAAGCACCACATGACCTGAGGCCTGGCACTTTGGGGACTTTTCCTTCCATCACTAGCCTATTATTTGTATCGCTAAGTGTCTTAGTTTGGGTTTTACTACTGTGAAGAGACACCATGACCAAGGCAACTCTTTTCTTTTCTTTCTTTCTTTCTTTTTTTTTCCTTTGGTTTTTTCAAGACAGGTTTTCTCTGTATCACCCTGGCTGTCCTGGAACTCACTCTGTAGACCAGGCTGGCCTCGAACTCAGAAATCTGCCTGCCTCTGCCTCCCAAGTGCTGGGATTAAAGGCATGAGCCACCACACCCGGCTCCAAGGCAACTCTTATAAGAACAATATTTAATTGGGGCAGACTTACAGGTTCAGAGGGTCAGTCTATTATCATCATGGAGGAAACAAGACAGCATCCAGGCAGAAGAAGAGTTCAGAGTTCTACTTCTTGATCCAAAGGCAGCCAGAAGAGGACTGTCTTTCAGGCAGCTAGAAGGGCCTCAAAGACCACCCTCACAGTGACACACTTCCTCCAACAAGGCCACACCTCCAAATAGTGCCACTCCCTGAACCAAGCATATTCAAACCACCACACCAAGCCCGTGTCCACCATCCACTTCTTCGCTTTAGAACATGCAAACTTGGGTTCTTCAACAGATATCCCAAGAGCAAACATGTCTTGTTTGGGTCGCCAAGGAGCAGGTTTGGATCTAATAGCAATAATAATAAAATGGATCAGCCCTAGACCCTGATCCAGTCAGAACTGGACCTGGGTAGGGTTCTCGGCTGTGCACATGACTCTGTTTTCCTTCCTCAAACTGGACAGTTCCCGCTTCTGTTCAGTCACTGATAACGCTATAGAGAGAGTGTTCCCACGACATTGGTTAGAGAAGGCTGCATTGCGCCCTCCCCCCCACCTGTCCCGGCAACTCACCTGCTGTGGCTTTCCATCCTGTCCTGTATGTAGCAGGCCTGCAGGAGCACAGTAAGAAATACACTCAGAGAGTCACTAAGGCGGAGCTCTCCAGAGCTGAAAACATTGATGTGGACCAAGAAACCTTGCCTGGGGGTCCTTATATGACATCAAAGAAGTACCCAATCCAAAACCATTTTGTCTTCAGCCCGGATGAGAGAGAGAAAAGGCTCAAAGTCTGGCTCCAGGGGCTTAGCATGGGAAGCAGCAGCCATGTGTGACCTGATAATGACTCTTTAGGGAATGGTCGTCATCCTGGCTCTGGGTACTCTTTCAGACTCAAAGTACACCTTCAACCCTCAGCAGTGATTTGTCAGTCTCTCACAGGCACGTCTCCCTTGCTTCACAGTGGCCCCAGCCATCCACTGTGAGTATTCCCGGAACTGGCCACCAGTCAGGCTGGCTCACCCAGAAAAATCCACTGCTCTCTGGTGCCACCTAGAGGCTCCTTCTCTGAACTCAAAATAAGACAAAAAGTGAAGACTTGAGAGGACGAGGTCTTTCTTTTTAATTACATTTATTTTGTTGTTGGTGGTGGTGTGGTTGGTGGTGATGTTGGTGGTGATGATGGTGGTGGTGGTGGTGGTGGTGGTGGTGGTGCGTGCATGTGCGCGTGTGTGCATGCACACTCGGGACACCAGGCTTGGCAACAAGAAAAGCTGTTAAGGCGAAGTATGGTGGCAAATGCCTTTAATCCCAGCAGTAGGTAGGCAAAGGCAGGGGTTGCTCTCTGAGTTCAAGGCCAGCTTGGTCTATATTTCAAGTTCGAGGTCAGCTGGGGCTACAGAGTGAGAGCTTATTTTTTAGTATTTATTTATTTATTTATTTATTTATTTATTTATTTATTTATTTATTGGTTTTTCGAGACAGGGTTTCTCTGTATAGTCCTGGCTGTCCTGGAACTCACTCTGTAGACCAGGCTGGCCTCGAACTCAGAAATCCACCTGCCTCTGCCTCCCAAGTGCTGGGATTAAAGGCGTGCGTCACCACACCCAGCTTTATTTTATTTTTTTTAAGTGTTGTCTGTTGAGCCACCCACCTATCCAGGGTGATCTCTCCCATACTCATTGTGGCCATGAAGGGAGAGCCACTCCGACTCCTGAGGCAGAAGGCAAGCTCTGCCCTTGTGCCCCCTTCCTGAGTGACCACAGCTGGGCTTTCGAGCCCTCTGTCTATTATGCAGCAGTGTAAGATCACATCTGTTGTGTTTTCTGCACTGGGGGAAGGTCACGGTTATTTTTTTCTTGTTTTCCTAAACTCTATCTTGCAACTGATTTGTTGAGCTGAAAAACACCACTTTCCTGTAACATCAGCTGTTCCTGTAAGTAGTGATGTTTGAGACCCCTGGGACATTCTGGAGCCTGTGCGACTCTCATCGTCTGCTGTGTGATGCTTAACGTGTGCTCATCCCTGGATGCTGCTTGTTCCCAGGGGCAGAGGCCTAGAGCTGGCAACCCATGCTGCAAACTGCCTTCTGGGTCTGTCTGTCTGTCTGTCTGTCCAGCCATGAGAAGTAGCTCCTTCTACTCCTGCCAACTGCAGAGGTGCAGGAGGAGCCGCCTGCTCGGCATGTTAGAAATGGCGGCTCTAGGGTTGCCTTGCCACTGGGTTGGCAGAGCGCTTACAGGGCGTACACAAAGTCCTAGGGTTGATCCCCGCACTGAATAAACCAGCCACGATGCAGTACACTTGTCATCCCTGCACTGGGGAGGTAGGGGCAGGAGGATCACAAGTTCAAGGTCACCCTTGGCTACATAGCAAGTTAGAGGACTGCATGAAACCCTGGATCAGAAACAAACTTAAGGAAGGAAAGAGAGAGAGAGAGAGGAAGGAAGGAGGAAGGAAATAAAGGAGACAGTATTCTATAGCCCTGTTGGGGTCCAAATGTTGGGGCCTGCCACCTGCCACTGCACACACCCCATATGGCCACACGCCAGCAGGGCTTGGCGAGAGTCACCTCAGCCTACCACGCCTGTTTCTTTCTCAGTACACAGGGTGTGAGAAGAGTGTCCATACCTGGACTGAGTTAAGGTGCAGAAAGGGCTATGGTGGGCTACACACACGGGCAGGGTGGCACCATCCCCGCTGTTTCCGTGTCCCTTGGTAACACACTAAACATGCTCTTCTGCCACGTTCTCTAGTGGACAGAGCACGGTGGAGCTCTTGAGTTGACAGTGTTTATTCGTGAGCTGTATTGGTTCCCATGGCGGTGCCATGATGACAATCTGGTGGGAAAGATGTCGGGGTGTGAGCTGGTAACACACTGCACAGTGTTTCAGAATTAAGATGAGTGAATGAATGAATGAATGAATGAGTGAATGAATGAGGAAGAGAGAAAGAGAGGGAGGAAGGAAGATGGGTTGTCCCATGATGAATGAATGAATGAATGAATGAATGAATGAATGAATGAGAGAGAGAGGGAGGAAGGAAGGAAGGAGGATAGGTTGCCCCATGATGAATGAATGAATGAATGAATGAATGAATGAATGAGGGAGAGAGAGGGAGGAAGGAAGGAAGAAAGATGGCTTGGCCCATGAATGAATGAATGAATGAATGAATGAGGAAGAGAGAGAGGGTGGAAGGAAGGAAGATGGGTTGCCCCGTGATGAATGAGTGAATGAATGAATGAATTAGTGAATGAATGAATGGGGAAGAGAGAAAGAAAGGGAGGGAGGGAAGAAGGAAAGAAGGAAGATGGGTTGGCCATGTAGGTACCAGCAGGAATGGATGAGCACAAAGTAAAACAGATGTCAACACTGAATGCAGAATCCTAGAGTGCACATCCACTGTGCACCTTTTTTTTCTTTTCAGTTTGGAAATCGTCGTGAAAATCAGCAGCAGGGCCGTGGCTAGGGGATGCCGTGTTACATGACATCAGCCCTCCACAGAAAGACAGGCATCACATATTTAAATATAGGAGATAAAATATGTCAGTCGCACAAAGGAAAAAGAAAAGAGTAGTTGGACCGCTGTGGTGGGGAGAAGTTGGGAAGAGATAGTGGGCGTGGTGTCCCATATCATCAGAAAGGTGACCCAGAGCACAGAGAACACCTCACGGCAGCTAGCTAGCCACCGGGAATGATCCAGAAGAGAGGGGCTCAAAGTCCCCAACACAAAGCAGTGACAGATATTTAAGGATGAGGTCATATATTACCTTGGCATGACCATTTCACACTGTACACCATGCAATTATGGCATGTCAACTTGACGTAGTATAAATATATCACTTTTAATTAAAAATATCATTGGTCAGATGTGGTAGCACACTGCTATTAATCCCAGTACTTGGAAGGCTGAGGCAGGATTGTTGAGATTTTGATGCCAGCCTGGAGTACATAGCAAGATCTTATCTCAAAAGACAAAACAAAATGTTTTCAACCGCAGATTCATTTCCCACCCTGGCCACATCGGTATTTGTTTTTCCCTTGTGATCTGTCGCCCTTGACAGATTTTCGATTGTTACTGCATGGTGACCCCTTCAGCTTGGCATCTTCCAGGAGACCAAAGCAATTCTGAGAATGTGGGGGCAGGGCGGTGTCTTCATCCACTTCTGTCCTGGCCAGGCCTCTCTGCCCAGTGTTCAACCTTCAGTGGTACCATGCATACATGGAGCAGAACATTCCCCATAGCCTATCAGTGCCTAAGGGCTAGCAGCTCAAAGCCAATGGTTCATCTCATCGACCACAAGTCTGGCGGCTGGAGAGATGGGTCTGTGGTTGAGAGCAGCACACCATAGGCTCAGAGTTGAGTCCCCAGCACTCATTGTCAGGTGAGTCACAACCAGCTGTCACTCCAGCTCCAGGGGATGCCCTCTTCCGGCCTCCTTAGCCACCAGGACATGCATGTGCATGTGGGTGTGCACACGCTTTTAAAAACGTAAAACCTAAGTCCTCCCAAGTCACCCAAGCCCAGCCCTCTGCACACAGAACTAATGACAGCCCCTGGCTCACCTTCCCTGTGTGACAGGAGGGGAAATGGCTCTTCTTGTCTCTACTCACACCACCTCCAGAACCATCCTCCAGAAGAGACGGACAGACACACACACACACACACACACACACACACACACACACACACACACACGGGCCAGTCTTAATCTCATCGAGTCAGTTACTGATTACCGCCGAGTACCGAGCCTTTGCTGCAAGCAAGCACCAATTAATTTACTCTTAGGAAATCAAATGTCCCAGAGAGCCAGGGCCAGGAGCTCAGGCCTGAAATTCCAAACACTTAGAGGCTGAGGCTAGAGGATTGCAAGCTAGTGGCCAGCCTTGGCTACATAGCAAGAGCCAGCCTCAAAACGCAAAAACGGAATGAAAAGCCTTGAAATGAAAACCATTCCAGCCTTGGGCTGGTGAGATGGCTCAGCAGGTTAAAGGCGCTTGCTGCCAAGCCTGATGACCTGAGTGGAAGGAGAAACTGATTCCCTCCGATCTCTACACCTTTGTAATGGCATGCATTTATGCGCATGCGCAGACAAAGCGCATGTGCAGACACATAATAAATAACCCCCCCCCCCAACATCTAGGACCCCTTGACACCTCAATTTAAAAATCAAAACTGTCCAACCTGAGCCAAAGTGGCTCATTGCTCACAGTATTGTTGGGCCATTTCCTTGGGGTCACCAATATAGTCACTCCTCAGTTGGAGCCGCTAAGCATTGTGGGAGACTCCCCCCCCACCCCCCCATCCCCGCTCTATTATTAAAGCTTGGGCCTGTGCTTCATTCTGCTATTGATCAGACTGTACTCCCTTTCTCCCTGAGGTCCCTTGTGGGTTCCCATAGTCTGACCCTGCCGCCCTGAGGTCCCTCACAGGCTCCAAAAGCCCCTACTGGACAAAAAATGTTCACAGCAGTGGGTCTTGGGGGAGCCTCGTCCCCCAGGTGGTCATTGTTTGTGGGTCATTTGTGTTCATTTGGCTCTGAGGCCTGCAGTTGGGAGGAGTCCCGACTTCAGAAGCAACAATGAGCAGCTCTTAATGGGTCACACAGGTCACGGGGAAAAATGGGATTTGATTGACACGGATCCTAATGCCAAGGAGTAAAAGAAACCACATTCCACAGCTGGCCCAAGGTCTGGACTGGAGTGCTGTGAGCGGGCGCCCTCTGCTGCCCTCGGGACGACCTGCAGGCTGTGAGAGCAAATGACGGGAAACAGGGACACCAGGCAGAGGTAAGGCTCAGTCGGCCTCCAGACCCACTATCCAGGGAGACAGCACACATTCCCAGCTCCTGCACTGAGAAAGACCAATGCAGTTTCGGAAATGGCTTCAAACGGCAGGATAGCATAGCTCAATGTGACGGCTATTCTTGGTTTTGTCAACTTGGCACATCCAGGAAGAGGGATGCTTCCAACAGATTGCCTGTAGGTGTGTGGGTGGGACATTTCCCTTGATTACTAATTGATGTGGGAGGGCCCAGTCCACTGTGGGCAAGATCATCCCCAGGCAGGTGAGACTGGATCGGGTAAGAAAGGTAGCTGACAGCCCTCAAGCAAGGCAGAAAGCAGACATGTTCTGTGGATTCTACTTCAAGCTCCTTTCCTTGGCTCCCTAGATGAGCGACTCTAAACTGTAAGGGAAATTAACCCTTTCTTCCCCAAGTTCCTTTTGGTCAGTGTTTGATCACAGCAACAGAAAGCAAATACATTCAACATCCATTAGATGCTTTACACATAATGCGGGGATGGGGGGTGGAGTTCGAAGGTTCCCAAAATAATGATAAGATGAAAACTGAAAACAGACCTACTGTGTGGCCCAGGGACACCACCCTCAGATATTTTCCCAAAGGACCCTTAAGTCAGCACAACTCAGAGACACGGGCATGTCCATGTTCACTATAGTAATGGTCACAGTGACTGAGCTATAGAGCCTACCAAGGTGTCCCTCAACAGAGGACTGGGTTAAGGAAAATGAGAGATATATATTCATATTCATGTATAGTACATGAGTTATATTAATATATAATCATATATATATGTATTCATATATATCATATATATCTGAGAGCCAGACAATGGGTACCCATGAGTAACCTCAGTGGGGAAAAGGGTCTAGACAGACGGGGGATGACACTGGCCTGGGCTTTTATTCTTTCTTCCTCCCTTCCTCCTCCTCCTCCTCCTCTTCTTCCTCCTCTTCCTCCTCTTCTTCCTCTCTCTGTCTAGCTCTCTCTCTCTCTCTCTCTCTCTCTCTCTCTTGTTTTGGTTTTTGAGACAGGGTTTCACTGTGTGTTTCACTGGCTGTCCTGGAACTCATTCTATAGATCAGGTTGGTCTTGAACTCATAGAGATCCTACCTGTCTCTGCCTCCTGAGTACTGGGATTAAAAGTGTGCACCACCACTGTCCAGCTAGACTTTAAGAATAGAATAGAGAAGTCTCCCATAATACTTAGAAGCTCTGAACATGGGGAGGAGTTCATATACATCAATACATGCATACATACATGCATACATACATACACACACACATACATATATACATTCATACAAACATACATACAGAATGGAAATTTTCAGCTATAAAGAAAACTCTAAGCCGGGCGGTGGTGGCACACGCCTTTAATCCCAGCACTCGGGAGGCAGAGGCAGGCGGATTTCTGAGTTCAAGGCCAGCCTGGTCTACAGAGTGAGTTCCAGGACAGCCAGGGATATACAGAGAAACCCTGTCTCGAAAAACCAAAAATAAAGAAGAAGAAAAAGAAGAAGAAGAAGAAGAAGAAGAAGAAGAAGAAGAAGAAGAAGAAGAAGAAAGAAAGAAAGAAAGAAAGAAAGAAAGAAAGAAAGAAAGAAAAGAAAAGAAAAGAAAAGAAAAGAAAAGAAAAGAAAAGAAAAGAAAAGAAAAGAAAAGAAAAGAAAAGTCTAGGGCTGGAGAGATGGCTCAGCGGGTAAGAGCACCTGACTGCTCTTCGGAAGGTGATAAGTTCAAATCCCAGCATCCACATGGTGGCTCACAACTATCCGTAACAAGATCTGGCGCCCTCTTCTGGAGTATCTGAAGACAGCTACAGTGTACTTACATATAATAAATAAAATAAAATCTTAAAAAAAAAGCTTTCATTTTTATTGGATGTGTATGAGTGTTTACCTGCACATACATGACTATGTCACATGGATGTCTGATGTCCATGAAGGCCAGAATTGGATCCCCTGGAGTTACAGATGGCCGTGAACGCAGTATGGGTGCTGGGAACTGAATCCAGGTCCTCTGGAAGAGCAGCCAGTGCTCCTAACCACTGAACCATTTCTCGCCTGCTGCTTGGCTTGACTTTTTAGGGACTCATCAAGCTGTTCCCACCCTGGAAACTTCCCACTGATGGAGTCCAGGCCTCCTATGTCTTCCCCACTTCTCCAAGCAGCTCTTACCTTGTACCTTATTGTGGTTCTGAGTTGAAGCATCCCCCAAAGGTCTCATGTGTGGAGTGCTTGGTCTCAACGGTGAGGTGAGCACAAGAGTGTTAGCTTTATCTGTGGGCTACTGGGAGGAAGCGGGCCTTCCTTGGTTCCTTTTCTATTGCTGTGAGAAACACCATGGCCACGAGCAATGAGAGGAGGAAAGGGTTTATTCAGCTTACAGCTCGAAGTCCATCACTGAGTCAAGCCTGGACAGGAACTCAAGGCAGGACCCTGGAGGCACAAACTGAAGCAGAGGGATGCTGCTTAATGGCTTGCTCCCCTGCTTGCTTATAGCACTCAGGACCACCGTCACGGAGATAGCTCCGCCCACTGTGGGCAGAGCCCTCCCTACATTAATCATCGGTCAAGAAAACAAACCACAGGTTTACACATAGGTTAATCTATTTTTTTTTTAAGATTTTATTTATTTATTTATTTATTTATTTATTTATTTATTTATTTAATGTATGTGAGTTCACTGTAGCTGTATATATGGTTGTGAGCCTTCATGTAGTTGTTGGGAATTGAATTTTTAGGACCTCTGTTCACTCAGGTCAATCCCTCTCGCTTTGGTCGGGCCATGCTCGCTCAGTCCCTGCTCGCTCCAGTGAGAAACAAAGATTTATTATCATTATTATTACTATTATTATTATTATACATAAATACACTGTAGCTGACACATCAGAAGAGGGCGTTAGGCTGGGCGGTAGTGGTGCACACCTTTAGTCCCAGAACTTGGGAGGCAGAGGTAGGCGGATTTCTGAGTTCGAGGCCAGCTTGGTCTACAAAGTGAGTTCCAGGACAGCCAGGCCTATATAGAGAAACCCTGTTTCAAAAAAACAAAACAAAACAAAAAACAAAAATAAAATAAAATAAAACAGAAGAAGGTGTCAGATCTCATTATGGGTGGTTGTGAGCCACCATGTGGTTGCTGGGATTTGAACTCAGAACCTTCAGAAGAGCAGTCAGTGCTCTTACCCACTGAGCCATCTCATCAGCCCCAGGTTAATCCCATGGAGGCATTTTCTCCATTAAGTTTCCTTCCTCTCAGATGATTCTAGCTTGTGTCAAGTTAACAAAAAACAAGCAAACAAAAACAAAAAACTAGCTAACACAAGGTCCCGTGTTGGGTGGGTCTGGGGAGTGGGTGTGAGAAGTGGGGTGTCTCTGTAGGGTTATTCTGTCCCTGGTCCTTTTCCATATCTCTCTGCTTTCTAAGGTAAACTACCTCTGTCACACTCTATCCCAAAGCGATGGAGCCAGGCCAATATTGCCAAAACCTCAGAAACTAGAAGCCAAATTAAAACATTCCTCAGTTGTTTTCCATGTATTTTTAAAAAGGAAAAAAAAATCTCTAACACACACCTCTTCTGGACAGAGCTCATGTCACTGGTTTTTCCCGGATTTAGATACCAGAGTCCTGCTAAACGGTGCCTCCATACTTGCCCACACTTGAACGAAGCAGTTGAGTCATTGCATTAAATCAGCGATAGCATTTAACTGCAAGGACATGAGCAGGTACTAGAGATGGTGGCTCCTATTCTGAGCCATAATCATTTTTATGTATCGATCAGACAGTGAGTGTGCCCTATAGCACAGAGGGCACGAGCAATGCTGCCACCTGCTGGTCAGAACAGATAGTACATGAGTCGGTTTGGAGAGCTGAGACAGCCCTAAAAAGAAATGGAAAATGGTGTAGGGGGGAAGTACGGAGGGGGGGGGAGGCGGGGGGAGTGTCTATGAGGGTACAGGCCATATTAGGCCTCTCTGAGCAGGTGGCCTTAAGGCCAAGGCCCCAGACTAGTGTGGGAGTGAGCCACATGGGTGTCTCAGAAAGAGAATCCCATCCCAGAACTTAAATCTAGTCAAAGACATTCAAAGAAAATCATCTGGCCAGCACCAATCACAGCTTTTAGAAAACCAGGGTATGACAACTACTCGGCCTGGGAGATGTGACCGAGGCTTTGCCCGTGTCACACATGGCCTTCAAAAATAATGTCTGTCCCAAACTGAAGAGATCCACCTTTCAGCAGTAAGAGCACTGGCTGCTCCTCCAGAGGACCCAGGTTCTACTCCCAGCGCGCACACAAAGGCTGAGTAACTCCAATTCCACAGACCTGATGTCATAGCCAGAGGCTCCTGCCTGGTTTAGCATCTGCCTTCATCCTGACCTCTCTGCTCTTCTGTGACTCTGTTTTTGGCTTTGGCTGTAGGGTTAGATTGACCAGAGAAGTCAATGCAGTTGACTGTGAGCGGTTCCTGGGGAACTGCACTGCAGGGCACAGAAGGCACAGCTGGGTGGGAAGGTAGAAGGGTGAGGTCTGAGACATTCAGGAATGGGTCCCTGGCACTGGGCCTTGGCCTGGGGTGGGGTGGAGGGATCCACTGAACTATCCCATATCCTGTAAGGCTGGTGGCTAGGTAGGTGTTGGGCATCCGTGAGTGTAAAGCCAGCATCACTAAACCAATTGCTTCTAAAGCCAGTCACTGGGCTCAGCTGCACTGGGGCAGGAAGAGAAGAGAGAACTGAAGCTAGCAAAGGAAGCCAAGTGGGAAGTGGGAGTTAGACAAGACCGGAAATGGTGTAGGGTGGGAAGTAAAGTGGAACCAGAACAGGAAGTAAAGCTGGCTAGGAAGTAAAGAAAGAACAGGAAGCAAAGTGGGGCAGGGAGTAAGGAACAATCAGGAAACAACGTAGGGCAGGCAGGAAGCAGAGACTAAGTGTCCAGCACCCTCTGTCCTGTTCACAGTTGTCACCGGCACACTCAGTAAGCTCACAGTGTGTTCCACAACACACAGTCAAGGTGTCTCTCTCCTGACCTCTGCTGCCCATCACTGACACAGCCTTCTCCCGTGTGGCTGAGCCTCTGTCAGGCATGTCCCCACCCACCTAGAACCTTTCCCATGCTGCCTTAGCCTGTGGCCACTGCACCACACCCCTTCACCCATTTCCTTTCTTCTCTGAACAGTCCAAATCCAACATACCAACACCTCTGAGATCTATGGCTCCCGGCCCTCTTCTAGACCCCACAGGGCCCTAACTTGGGTGCTTTCTTCTGCTCCCCAGCACGGTGGGCCTGCCAGGCTCACAGTTGCTGCTGTGCAGGTATTTGGGGGGCAAGAGCTGCTTGCTTCACGAAAGGGGGGGAGACCTGTGCTTCTTTGTCTTCAGAGTAGAGTGTTGTCGTGCGTGCGTGTCTTACAGGGCACACTGAAGTCAGTGGTGCCTTGGTAAGGAGGCCAAGTCTGTCGCACCTGTCCAGGTGGAAGGGGACAGAAAACTCTAGTCTATGAAATGGAGTGATGGACTGGCACTGTTCCCTTCTTTCTATGCCTTGCCATGCCCCTGCAGAGGGTCTGGGGCCAAGCTAAGAAGCTCTAGGTGGGAGCGTTTTGATAAAACAGAAAGGAATGTAGGAAAAGGTCAGTGTGACTTAACTCCAGGTCCCCAGCACACAGAGGGACCTAGGCTTCACTGTGCCTGCATCTGGGCCTAGACTCGTGGTTCTCCTCCAGTGACCGGGCTGAGGATGAGACTCCTGGCCTCTCTCCCATGTCGAATACCCTCCAGTCAGGGTATATCCTAGGGGAAAATAAATGTCTACTGACCTCTGGGTAGAGGGGGCACCAAGCAACCCAAGAGAGGATTCCATTCAAATCCCCTTGGTGAAGTAGTGAATTTACCATGCTCACTAACGTGTAAAACTCTTGGGCACGCAGCCTGTTGCATGAAAACTCAGGACAGGCTGCACCATGGAGCAGTCCCTGGGCAATGTACAAGCAGTTACACTACTACAGAGCCCCAGTCTCCAGGCAGACTGTGCCCAGCCCTCCAAGCTAACAGGGCTCATTGGCAGAGATGATCACCTCAGCTGCTCCTTTCTGGATGATGACTGGCATGTCTGTCCTGCCTGGAAAACATGCCTACATGGAAGGTGTGTTTAGACTTACTGTGGTCTGTGGCTGGTTTCCTATCTGGAGTGGGTAGATATTTGTTCATGTCCCCTCAGAAAGTGTCACACAATGGGCTCTTACGCAGCCGTGACCTCCCCAGATGCCCTGCTATAATGAGGAGGCCCAGACTATTTCTTGTTTGCTTCTCTGAGAACTTTTTAATGTAAACACAAAATACTTGAAGAAATGCTTGGAAAAAGTAACATGGAAATCTGTAAATATATTTTTAAATAGGCTATGAAGTCAGCAGAGAGACGTATCTGGAGTGCTGACTCACTCACCCACACACCCGTTTCACTGGAAATCCAGATTCCGCTGCCTGCCTGGTCGAGAGGTCTCCTGAGCGCTCGGTAAGCACACTGCAGGCCAAGGGTTCGGGCTGGACTGGAGGGACACCTGGCTGCGGGTGGTGGGAGCCTGGGTGGTAACGTGTGTCCTCTGCAGCTAAATCCGATGGCACTGACTGATGCAGAGAGGGTGAGCTGCAAAGGCCCAGCTTCATCTTCAGAGCTCCCAGGCAGGAAGGGTGAGCTTCCAGACAGAAAGTGTGAGCTCCCAGGCAGGAAGTGTGAGCTCCCAGACAGGAAGGGTGAGCTCCCATACAGGAAGGGTGAGCTCCCATACAGGAAGGGTGAGCTCCCATACAGGAAGGGTGAGCTCCCAGGCAGGAAGGGTGAGCTCCCAGGCAGGAAGGGTGAGCTCCCAGGCAGGAAGGGTGAGCTATCAGCCAGGAGTGGCTCCACTACAGGCTAACTCAAGACCAGAACCCCCAGCCCAGCCTGCTGCAGTAGCTCTCGGCACATGGGGTGTCAGACTGGGAGGTGTGAGGAGGTAACAGCGTGGCACACTCACCACTGAAAGGATCATGGTTTCTAGATCGTTCAGTAGCACTCGCTCACACTTGGTGTTCCGAACTGGCATGGCTACATCAGATCCCACCAAATGAGGCTAGGGTAGAGTGGGCACTCAGACACAGTGAGCAGTCGGCAGAGTTCACTAGCCGTGGTGTCCTTCACATACTTGGCCGCTGGGCCATCTATGCACAAGTGCGCAGCTTTATCCCACACTTCATGGTTTCTTAGGAACTCTGGGCACTTGTGGGTGGGTGTTGGGCTGAGGACCTGGTCCTTCAGGTGCCATCCAGGAAGGGCTGTACACCCAAAACCTTCCCCTTGAGTTTAGTGAGCACCAAGTCTTGGCTCCATCATCATCGTTGCCTTGCCTTGAGACTCCACCAGCCCACGTAAACAAGGAAGAGTAACATGAATGCGGCACGTGACTGCTTGTCTCCTCCGTGAGCTAACATTCAAGGCTCTTCAGACCCTCACACTTCCTAGTCAGAGTCACCAGAAGGCACTGAAGAAGGACCCTGAGGGACTGTGAGGCCGTGTTCTTGGTGACAACTGCAACCTCACATGGCTGCCCGGGGCTGGCCCATTGTCCTTCACAAGGCAGTGTCTAGCTTAGAAAGGGAGTTTAGATGTTAATATATTAAGAAACTTAACTTACAGGTATTTAAAATTACAGATGCCTTACAAAACAGTTCTGTGATGATTCTGCAAAGAAGACATGAACAGAGATCAGGCCCGGCACGAAGTGTCTTCGTCAGCACTGCCAGCCGAGAGTACAGAGCACACCCTAATTACACACAACATACATTTTTAACACTGACATTGTCTTTAAAAATTAGACTTTTTCAATCATTCCTATTTCAAAGCTACCAAGGCAAGGCCACTGTTGTGAAATCTCTGTGGTGTCCTTCAGAGAGACCCATGCTCTCTGGGCTGGCATGTCGCATCCACTGGGCTCGCGGCGTTTCGTGGTATGAAACCTCTATGGCGCTTTGTTCTTCATCACCAATAAACCCCTCCGCGCTCGGCGGTGCTAGCCCTGGGTCTGCGGTTCACTCGTGGAAGGATAGGATGCCCACTAAGCGGCAGGTGTGGTCGGAGTCTCCGAGGACAAAGAGCTCTTGGGCTGCGGTTGCTATGACAATGCTGTTGCGAGAATAATTCCAAGGATCACAAGCAAAGTGACTACACAAATGAGGACGAACATCACCTTCTGCAAGAAAAGAGACAGGAGTCTGCAGTGCACCGTTCCCATGATGCCCCCTCTGTAACTCAGCAGGCTGCGACATTTGTCCATCTTTAGGAAACGTGCTCTAGGTGAGACAGGAGGGAAGAGAAAACTTCCTCTAGAGACAGGGCCCAAATGTCTCGTCCAGTCTCATGAGGGAAGGAAAGAATGTGAATGTATGAGTGTGTGTGTGTGTGTGTGTGTGTGTGTTTTATATACACCCACAAAAAGTAGGTGCTTCACTGGTCATGCTGAGTGCCACCATCGGACCTTTGTGACTATTTTCACAGCACAACTGACCTCATGGTGCTACAAGAAAACAAAACATGGTTTTACAAAGTAATGAAAATGTTGAAAAATCCCATTTTGTAGCAGAAAAAAAAAAATCAATCTTTCATCTTTCTCAGCAGACTAGGACAGCATCAGGAAAGATCTATGAACCTCCGGGACAGCAGACAAGAGGCTGCAAGTCTTTCTTGTCCCAGGATGAGAGCTCTCTGTGCAACCCCACAGCCTGCACTGAGCACAGATGCAGGGCTCCTACCAACCACAGCCATACCCGGCAGGGGCTCGACTCAAGAGAGAAGTCTCTCAGGTGGAAAGGCAGTAAGGACTGCAGCTCGGGGGAGCCTCCTTTCTGCCACTGTGACAAACTACTGTTAAGAAAGCAGCAGCACTGCCTGCCTGTGTTCACAAGGACGACCCAGTGCAGCAGGGCATCACTAGGACCCAGGGACCAACAAAAGGAGCCCTTCCAGACACAGCGCATGACACTCGGGGTCCTGCAGGAACTAGCAGGCGGCTAATTAAATATCAGGGTTTGCTTGCCAATAAACAGATGCTGCCAGGCAGGGACCCAGGAAGGGTCTGGTCTGTTGCTGTTGTGCATAGCCCGGTTCCATTCTCTCAGTCCCACTGTGAACTGAGCAGTTAAGCCATTATCCGGAAAGTTACAATGTAACGTGAACTGCAACATTTAGTTTTCCAGGGAGCGGGCAAGGGAGCCACCACCTTGTGCCGCCTGTGTCACCTCAGTAAGCAGAGGCCACTAACCCCCAAAGCAAAGTGCTCAGTGGGCAAGCCCCCGAGAGTTCTGAGCATATTAACACTGGGCAAACAACACTGCTGGCTGATTGAGAAGGTTAATAAGTAAATTAGTTGATTAGTCACTTACTGCCACCCTGAGGGAGAGGCAAGCACCCAGCGCCATCTACGCAATCATTTGCCAACCGACAAGCCAATGATTAGAGCCAGGACAGCAATGACAGCCACGGCCACAGCAGCAATTATCCACTTTTTCTGTCAAAGGAAAGCAGGCTGATTACACCATGCTGATTGCAAACTGCCACCGTCAAGGGTATCCTTCACTGGAGCGAAGCGACTACCAGAACTCATGTTGAACTCTATGTTATGGGCTCGACTGAGGCCTAGAGCAGGCTTTACTTCCCAGAGTGTCTTGATCTATGGGGTCAGGCCTCCTAGAGTCAGCCTGCTATGTAACCCAGTAACACAAGCTTTTGCCTGGTCACATAACCAACTCATACCAGTTTTTGCCAGACTGGAACACAGTACACCTTCCTAGGAGGCCTGGAAGTCAGAGCTCTGACAGGGAAACCTAGCCTGCTTCGGCCTCCCATCCACACCAGATGGTGATGCCTTTTATGGTCCTCAGCTGTCCCGGAAGAACTCGCATGCCCATGTGTCTAAATCTGAAGATTTGAACAAAGGTGTTACAACTCATTGCCAAACGGGCATCATCCTTGGCACCTCTGCAGGCAGTGACATGGAACTCAACCCCAAACTCCAGAGATGTTACGGGAGATATTCAAGTTAGCAGAGTACCTCCAGGATTCTGCACCTGCAACGTCCACTGCTCCAGAACTGCCTTAGGACAGTCTGGGTGTAGGACAGAAGCCTAAGCAAAGGGACAGCTTCCTTTGAGACTGCCTCCCAGGGCTCCTACTCAAGACACCAGGCCCGCCTACAGCCTCTGGCAGCCGGTTACCCAATAAAGCAAACAGATCTAACCGACAATGCGCCACCAGTGATTTTTTTTTTTTTTTAGGGAAAAGCCAAATCCCATCAGTTTGCTCCTCCCACTAGACGGCTAATATACAAACAAGCCAATCAACCTAGGAAATTTTAATGAAAAGAATTATTTTTGATTTTAAAATAAAATATATATTTAAGGCATTTTGCTCCATTTGCAGCTAGAGGCCAAGAGAGGAGAAAGCACCCAGGGCTCCATCTTCAGTAGAGCGACTCACCCGCCTGGCCTTGCTCTGGTATTTGATGGCTTTCTTTGTCTCTTCCTTGGCGTGTTCCACGTAATCTACAGAGTTCACCACGTTTCTCTCGATGTTGTTGACCATTTCACCCTGAAAACAAGGTTGGAACTCAGCAAACTTCAAATCTCTCTGCCATGTCTCCTAAGATGGATCCCGTGAGAGGGATGGAGACAGGTTCTCTCACGGTTGTGCAGGAGGGCTAGGCTGGTGCAGACGGGCCAGCAAAAGCAATCCAATTCCATTCATGTTTTAGAAGCAGCAGAAAAAGGGGTGGCAGCAATGGAGACAGGTGAAGACCGTCCACAGATGAGATGTGACCTGACAGGTGTGCTCTTCTCAGACATGAGGTGAAGGGAGGACCACAAGCTCAGGGCAGAAAACATTCCACGAGCTAAGGATGATGTCTCTTCTGACACACAGAAAATCACCACTGTTTATCTTGACAATATCAACAAACTATAAGTACAGCCCCGAGGTGATGATGAACTGATGGTCAAAGATGAAAATGGAGGAGGCACCACATTACCTGGGGAGGGGCACATTACCTGGGGAGGGGCACATTACCTGGGTCCTGTCCAGGAGGAGACAGAGTCTGTGGCAGCCAATAGCAAAGCATTGGAAAAGGACGGACAGGTGACTTATCATTCACAAACAAATGCACTAGTAAGTCCTGTCACTGGACTATGGAAACAGCGACAGGCTTCTAACAGGGAAGTGAGGCCACAAACAGCGGCTTGGGCAATGACACTTTCTACTACATGCAGGGTGTGGCGTAATAATGCCTGAGCTATTACAATGCTTCGTGTTTCCAAAATCATTTCACCGTTCTTATTGCTTTCCCTCTGAACATCTGCTAACTCACCAGATACCCCACTCCTCAGTTCTTAGACCAAGAGGCAACTGGTCCATCCCATCTCAAAGAGAACCACACAAGTTCACCACTGCCATCAGTGTCCATCCCTGTCCATTGGTACCCAATTCCAACCCATCAGGGCCTATCTTCACCTCCACATAACTGCTAGGTGTCTTCCACAGGTGTATGGTACTTGAGATTTTTAGTTTTATGATAAGGTTCACCAAAATAAATACCATTCTTCACAAGGCTGGCAGGGTACTCGGGGACAGGCACTCTAAACCCTTTCTGTATCCAGGTAACCACAGAACATCACTGGCTATAGGCAAAGCATCCTGACAGCTGACTCACAAAGGGGGTGAGGAACCTGGAGACCACCTGCACTTTAGCCTTCCCCAGACTTTCCTGAGGGGTCTGAAAACCCTGGGAAGACAAGTCCAGTCTCTGCTGGTTCCCACTGCTACAGAGTCAGTACAAACACATCACACGTGCACACACACCCTCATGTCTTTATACTTG
This sequence comes from Mus minutoides, assembly GCA_902729485.2. Classification (NCBI taxonomy): domain Eukaryota; kingdom Metazoa; phylum Chordata; class Mammalia; order Rodentia; family Muridae; genus Mus; species Mus minutoides. The sequence continues at coordinate 55,158 of CACVCL010028823.1, read as the reverse complement.
CATGCACTCTCTGGTCCTCCCTGCCTGAGCTGCAGGGCAGGCAAGAACACCACATGAGTGTGGGCTCTGGCCAGTTTCCTGTTTAGCCATGGCCCCAATCCTTGCTTAGTCACTCCTGTGGGAAAGAGCACCAAGAGAGGAAGACCAGTGCCCCCAGGGTCCTGCTGTCTTCAGGGTGCTTGGCTTGGCCACCTCCTTTGTCTGGGAGCACTGTTAAATGTAGCTGGGGTCACATATATTTACACTTACATGGCTAAATTAAGGTTTCTGTATGTCCTTTCATTTTACTGTAAAATCCACCACAGATGTTTGAAGATCTCATTATTCTCTATGAATAAGCGCCCAATGTTTGTTGCCCGAGGCTATCTAAGTAGCTGGCCTGTATGTGACTGTCCCATGGCTCCTGTAACTACCCAGTGTCCTATGAGCAAGTACATACTGGAGTTTTTACCTCAGCATTAACACCGCAATCAACTCCTAAATTTTGAGACTGGATACCGAGCCGTGGCTTTCTTGGCCAGAGCTGGCTGTTCTCCACACCCGGGCTCTGTTTGGAAGATGTCTCATTACCTGAGTCTCCACAAACATGGCCATATCCATGAACATCTCGTGCAGCTCTCGGATGCTGGTCTCCAGCTTCATGATGTCTTTGTGGCGGGACTCGATCTCATTGAGAGCTTGCCTAGTAATTTGTGAATCTGATATAATCTTTAGAAGATAAAAAGGAAAGCATTACTAACTTCAGACTGGCTGGTAAGTTGAAGGCTTACCATGTAGGTGAGCGTGTGCATTCACACTGGGGCAGGTGAGCGTGTGCATTCACACCGGGGCACTCACATCCGAGATGAAGATGGACGGTTTCCCACTCTCCAGCATCTCCTCCAGCTCCTCGTCAGTGGTGGTCTTCCCAGCTGAGAGACAACGGGAACTGCACTGAGGACGCGGCCTGGCGCAGCAGCCAGGGCTGCTCAACTGTGGGTGTGTGGGAGTGAGAATGACAGTGGCCCCCACAGGCTCGTCAGGAGCAGCACTATTAGGAGGTGTGGACTTGTTAGAGGAAGTCCCATCTTTGGGGTTGGGGTCTGAGGTCTCGGATGTTCAAGCCAGGCCCAGTGTCACTCTCTCTTTCTGCTACCTCTACAGCACTGTGTCTGCCTGCGTGCCGCAATGTTTCTGTCATGACAATAATGGACTGAACCTCTAAAATGTAAGCCAGCTCCTATTAAACGTGTTCGTTTATGAGAATTGCCTTGGTCATGGTGTCTCTTTGCATCAATAAAACCCTAGCTAAGTCAGGGCTTCACTAAGCCTTAACTGAGCCATTAACATTGCCAACAACAGGGCTTCCCTGCCCTTTCTAAAATACTTTCCTGGACACATTAATGTGGCAGAAATGTGATGCAATGTGTCACAACCCCACCCTGGTGTTATGGAGGAGCAGCTATGCTCCCCCACGGGTCCCATAGGACTTCTGGCCAGAAGGAGTTAAGCTGAAGGAGGCACATGACTGGATGATCATCTCCCGCCAGGCAGGAGGGGCTGCGGGACAGAGAAATGCCTTAAGAAATCAGGACCACAAGCTTTCTGGATGCATGAAATAGCAGCGCCAGCAATTGCAAGCCACTACAGCCCCGCACTCAGAACTCTGAAGCTTACAACACATAACACATCTGCCTGACTCTAGGCCCAGGCTGCAGCAAAGGGCTTTTCGGTCTACAGTGTGGCCTACTCACTGATCTCCAACTGGCGCTGAATTCGGCCTTTGCTTCGCTCCCGGAACAGGATCTGCGCTTCATTGTATTCTGTCATGACGTCCACAAACTTCCGTGACAGCACCGAGTGCTAGAACACGGAGAATACTGTGTGACTATGGGGGGGGGGGTAACTCCTTCCTTTGAAAGAGGTAAAACTTACGACTAAGAAGCCCCAACCATGACTCCATTCCAGAAGAAAGTAAGAGCAAGAGCGGCAATGGGAGATGCATGAATGACCTGGGCCACCAGGATGGTGGCGCATGCCTTCAATTCCAAGACTCGGGAGGCAGAGGTAAGTAAATCTCTGTGAGTTCAAGGTCAACCTGGTCTATGTAACAAGCTAGCTCCAGGCCAGCCAGGGATACAGAGTGAGATTCTGTCTCAACAAAACAAAATACCACCATCACCAATAACAACAACAAATAAGTTGGAGCCCGGGGCAGTCAGCTGACCTCTGGAGGGTGGGCATTATAAGAGGTTGAATCCAGCTGGCAGGTATGTAGACTGCCTGCCCTAAGCTGGCAGGCTTGGTCAAACAGGGTTGAGCATCCCAGTTTCAACCATAAACCCTGAGTAGTTAAGGCCAATGGTTTTCAATCTGTTGGAAACAACCCCTTTGGGGTCAAATAGCAGATATCCTGCATATCAGACATTTATATAACTAGCAAAGTTATAGTTATAAAGTAGCAATGAAGATATTATGATTGGGGTCATTACAACATGAGAAACTATATATTAAAGCGTCACAGCATTAGGAAGGTTGAAAACCCAGCTAGAGAGATGGCTCAGTGGTTAAGAGCATGGACTGCTCTTCCAGAGGACCTGAATTCAATTCCCAGCACCCACATGGTGGCTCACAACCATCTGAAATGGGATCTGATGCCCTCTTCTGGTGTGTCTGAAGACAGCGACAGTGTACACATATACATAAAATAAATAAATAAATCTTAAAACAAAAAACAAACAAACAAACAAACAACACTGATTAAAACCAAACCACTACCATCTAGATGATCTGGCTAGTCTTCTACTCTGAGGCACAGAGCATATGGGGAGCCGAGTTGCTGAGTCATCTCTTCACATGGAAGAGATGTAGGCCCCCCACCCTCACCCCCACCCCCTGCAGACAGACAGTGAGGGCAGATGTGATCCTAAGGATCAAACAACTGGGTTCAGATGTGGCCTGGTGACAGAGCTCTTGCTGAGCATGTACAGGATACTGGCTTCAATTTCCAGCACAATTAAAAAAAAAAACAAAACATGAAATTGCTTTGAATCTGGACAAAGTAAAATGCAGTTCTTCCACATTGCTTTAGCTGAGCCTGGAAGGCCGACCTGGGTCCTTCGGATCCGCAGATCCACTGAAGTCCGGTTCCCGCTCTCGTCCTGATCACAGCTCTGCTCAATAGCTGGAAGAAAGCAGAACAGAGTCACCCAGATACAACACACTGGTCTCAGGGATGGCCTCAACTCTCCCCACAGAACTAAAGAATAGGTGACCTCTGGAAATTGTCCTCTAAAGACCAGCCATCATGAGGAATGCTTATGATACTGTCTGCACATGTGAACAATGACAGATAGGAGGATGGAAAATCACAAACACGTTTTATGTATCCATGCACACCAAAATTATAGGCACATGAATACAGAAAAACACACAAAAACAAAACCATGCACAAACATTCATACAGGTATGTGATTGAACATGGGTCTTACGTGTTTGTTTTTATGGATTCGAATGCTGTGTTTGTGTGTACGTGTCTGTGTAACCACATGTCTCTATGTTGCTCTGTTCATTTGCATGTGTGTGCACTTGTGTAAGTATACTGTGTGCACAGTTGGGGTGTGCCAGGTATTTTGAATCACCCAATCACTGTAATGAGTCTGAATGAGACATAAAGCAGTTGTGCTCTTGGGAACAACGCTGTTTTTAAGGTGCACACTCTCTAAGGTCTGCCTGGGACCAGTGAGGAGTGCCAGGAGCCTACGAGGATCTGGGCAAAGTGTCTGCCACCTGAGAGTCGCTGTTCCTGAGAAGAGGGGGTGTGCAGAGAGGAGATTTATTCCTTTTGATATGACTCTGTAAGTTAAACACGTGTCTTCCTCACAGATCAAGGAAAGCAACTTCTGTTTAAGTACTATGCAAAAAACCACAACCCTCAACCCAGCCAAGGCGTCATGCTGAACACAGAGGACCATATCTCAGCTGAGCTTCAAGGGGCTGGACAGAACATTCTAGCTAAGAGGCCCACCTGAGAGCTTGGCAAGTCACTAGAAAGGCTATTCCCCCTTTCTCAAACACCTGCCCAACGTCACCTACTGAGTCACAATGAGGTATAGCACGGGATACAGATGACCAACCTACTTAGAAGTAGTCTCAATTTTCACTTTGGGAAATGTAATAATAAAACTCTAAGGGAGCCAGGCGTGGTGGCGCACGCCTTTAATCCCAGCATTCGGGAGGCAGAGGCAGGCGGATTTCTGAGTTCAAGGCCAGCCTGGTCTACAGAGTGAGTTCCAGGACAGCCAGGGCTATACAGAGAAACACTGTCTTGAACCCCTGCCCACCCCCCAAAAAAAAACCAAAACAAAAAAACTCTAAGGGAAAAGGTACCAACATCCACACCCCACCAGCACCCAAGAAGACAAACTTACACTTCAGCTTGCCCCGGATCCTGTTAGCTGTTTTCTTGATCTCTTTGTTCAGGTCCTCCAGCTCTTCTTTTATTTCTTTAAAAGGTGGAAATGAAGCATCTGAGAAGGACCACTTGACACTACAGACACAGGCATGTAGGCCAAACACAGAGAAAGAGCAGCCAGCCTTCTTTCCTCAGTGCCTGCCCCAGTGCACCTTCCCAGCCACCCCTGCCGTGTCGGGCCAGCTCCTGGTAGACCTGAACTGTGTCCTCAGACACAGCGGTGGAAGCCAGCACTGCAGGCTCGCCCCATCAGGAGATCTAACAGCAGACTGATTGGTGCTAACCTTCACCGGGACAGAGAGTGCATGCAGTCACACCTGGGGAAGACGCTGCCACAAGTCCCTTCTGCTGTGGCTGTCTTCCTGGTCCCTGTTGCTCCATCAGACACACCACGCATGTCTCTCTCTTGGAGACCTGGCTCTAGACCTTCAGAGCCAACTCTGGTGCCCCAGCCATTCTTGAGGAGAAAGGTCTCTGGCTACAGCTAACTGACGGCAGCAGTCCACTGCCATGTCTACACCTCTATGGCATCTAAGGAGGTTCTGGGGGACCCCACCCAGAGTCTTCCTTGCAATCTTATGTGATGTCATTAAAACACCCAATGAGGTGAAGCAAACTGGAACCTGACAGATGTGAGGGAGGCCCTACAAAACCCCAGTGTGGCCGGAAACCAGAGATCCTATGGGACTCCCCAGGAGGAAGCAGAATATGCAGCCAGCAGACAGGAGGATTAGCTCCTGTAGGGCAGTGGAGTGACCATAGGTGTGTGAGCTGCTCTACAGTGACTGATGTGTGGGAGTTAGCAGACACTGGGTCTCAGTTTACAGGGTTTTCTTTTTATGTAAGTGGCAGCCAACATTCAAAGTTTCTAAACGAAGGCATTTAACATTTCTAAATAGAGTTGGGATTTAGAACAATTATTCAGCTATCCTAAGGAAATGGAATCCAGCTGGTCCTTACTGCTCTGCTAGCACACGGCACACAACTGGCCTCCAGGCTCACTCACCTCCATCGCTAGCCCAACTCCATCAAGCAACCGCTGCTTTCCAAATCAGCCTGTTATAAATGTCCCCAAACACAAGATCCACTCCCCCTCAACTGTGGGCACAGGGTAGACCGTGGCCGAGCCAGAGTCCCACGGGTCACACTCATGTGGCCTCTGCATCCTGCCTAGCCGTGGTCTTTCCCCAGCTGAACACTGGGGCAACTCAGGAGCCTTCAAACACTATGAAGATGCCCTGGAGTCAGGCAGTGGTGGCGCATTCCTTTAATCCCAGAGCTTGGGAGGCAAAGGCCAGCGGATCTTTGAGATCAAGGCCAGCCTGGTCTACTGCATGAGTTCCAAGACAGCCAGGGCTACACTGAAAACCTTTGTCTTGAGAAACAAACAAAACAAAACAAAACAAAATCCCTGGGATGCCAAGGGGGCCTGGGCGTGGTCACTAGATGGTATGAGCACACTGCACCTTCTAAGGAGAAGCTGGAGGGCAGACGGACAGTTGACAGACTTACTTCCTTCTGGGTTTGGAGCAGACAGGATGACGCTGTGGTTCTTCTTCACGTCTTCTACGTGCTGAGCAATCCTGGCTATGCTGCTTCGAATCTCCTCCACCTACGAGGGAGACACTGTGATAAGGCCAAAGCCACCTCCGCTGTCCATCTCCTCCGAGGGGTGTGTGTGGCAGGAGCGAGTGACTCGTGATCCCACAGAAAGGATGAGCATCTCCTTCACTAGGGGGAAGAGAAAACAACCCGGCACCAGCAAGATGGCTGAAGGCGCTTGCCACCAAACCAGACAACCCGAGTCTGATCCCTGGGACCATCCGGAGGAAGGAGAAAGCCTACTCCTATAAGCTGCCCAAACTTCCACTTGCACACTGTAGCATAAGCGTGAGTGTGCACACATGTGTGTATGTACACATATACAACATATGCACATATACGCAATTAAACTGTAGTAAAAATAGAAAGCTACCTGAGTCCTACTCTTAGGTCTAAAACAACATTTGCCAGCAAAAACTATATGCTGGGGAGGGTATAGGGAACTTTCTGGATAACACTTGAAATGTAAATGAAGAAATTATCTAATAAATGTTGGAAAAAAAACTATATGCTGTAAAAATCTCTACCCTGGAGCTCAAGTACCACCACAGGCAGTGCGAAGTTAAGGCATGCAACTCCATACTACACAGCACCATCAGCAGTGAACACTCCACGCCCACGGAGGTCAAGGGAGCATCCTCCCATGAGGAAGCCCTCACCCTCCAGTGGACAGTCCTTCAGGCATCTTCCTGAGTCCTGCATGGTGTGAGTAACTCACAAGACTCATTCAGGTGGACTTTCGTCTCTAAAACTCTATGGTTACGCAACTGACAGTGTCCTGGTCCCCGTGACTGTTACATTATATAGCAAAGGACCCTATATAGATTCAACTTAGATATGAGATGAGCAAGCTTGGGGATTATCCAGGATGGACCTAGATATAACCTGCCTACAGAGATGTCATGTGGCAGCCGAGACAGGAGGACCACCACCAGTTCCTCTTCCTCCCTTCACTTTAAAATGATTATGTAATTATAGCCACCATACTGTCACATCCTGATAGTGCCTTCCATGGCAAACAAGGTCTTCACAGGCCTAAGACTTAGAGCTGGGAAGCTATTCTGGGTGTGGTGTGGTTTGAATGAAAATGGCCCCCACAGGCTCATAGGGAGTGGCACTATTAGGACTTGAGGACTTGCAGAAGGAAGAGCGTCACTGGGGGTGGGCTCTGAGGTGTCCAAAGCTCAAGCCAGGCCCATGTTTCTCTCCCTGATGCCTGTGGATTCAGATGCCACCATGCTTCCCACCATGACAATAATGCACTAAACCTCTGAAACTCTAAGCCAGCCCCAGTGAAATATACTCCTTTGTGAGAGTTGCTGTGGTCATAGTGTCTCTTCACAGCAATAGAAACCCTGACGAAGACTCTGGGTGATCTAGCTGATCTCTACACGACAGATTAAAAACTAACGTCAGGATGGGGAGGCATTATGATGACAGGTGAGTACTATGCTTTCAGAAGGGAGGGGCCACGGGCCAAGAAAGCCAGTCTCCAGAGATGGGCCCTCACCCCACCCCACCCCACCCCACCCCCACAGCGTTTAGATCTCAGCTTGACCTGTGCCCGTACAACTAACTCTCTGAAGACAGACGGTGCTGGAGTAGAAAATAGCGTGTGTGCTAGTATGAACCCCTGTCTTCAGTCACTTGTCAAGTGAAACAGTAAGCGCATAGTGACATGTTTTTATGAACTGGTACTTTCCTTCTGGTGGTGGTTGGGATGGGAATTCCTTCACAGGCTCGCTCCTGTATTTGAATACTTAGTACCCAGCCAATGGTGTGTTTGGGTAGGTTTTAGAGGTGTGGCCTTGATGGAGGAAGTAAGGTCACTGGGGGCAGGCCTTTAGGTCTCACAACCTCACGGCATTCTGTTTTGTACTTGCAGTTTAACATATGAGCTGTGTCTCTGTGGCTCCGGCTAAGGCTCCCTGCCACAACGCGTATTCCTCTGGAACCGTCAGCCCTAACAAATTCTCCACTGTAACTTATCTCGGTCATGATGATTTATCACAGCAACAGAAAAGTAATTAATACACCTCCAGACCACTAAAACTATACATAATGTGGTGTGTTGTGTATAGATTGGCTTTCCAAGTCTATGGAGGTAGCATGGTCCTGGGTCCCAAGTCACCTCTGAACAACTCTGTCCCTGCACCTTCCCCAGGGTGCAGGAATGAAGAGGCACACACCTCAATGTCACTGTGACACTGTGACCCTCCTGAAGGGTGGTAGTGACCCAGGACACCATGGCCCAAGGCCCAGAAACATGCTGAGAATCCGGGTATTAAAGCTAAATCCAACACGGAACTCCACTGTTGCAGGGCAGAGCAGTGGTTCCTTCAGGCTGGGGTGAGGCAGGGCCATCTCCCTTACCACTGCTACCAGAGTAAACAGACATCACATATTCAGGAGTGTAGTCCCATCAACCATGGAAACACCACAACAAAAGTTGGTCCTCAGGACTGGAGAGATGGCTCAGTAGTTAGACCACTGGTTGCTCTCCTAGAGGACTTGGGTTCAATTCCCAGCATCAACATAGTAGCACACAGCCATTTATAACTATAATTCTGGGTAACCCAACCCCTTCTTCTGGCCTCTGAAGACACTGCATGTATGTGATGCACAGACATACATGTGGGCAAAACATTCAACATTTTAAAAATTTAATAAAAATTAGATTATTTGAGCATCTTGGCTGTGTTGCTATGGAGGCTGAAATCCAGGCACAGTGCTGGTTCCGGTTGCAGATGGCATTTCAATTTCATTTGAAAGTGCCACTTTCAAAGCAACATTGATGGCCTCCTGTCCAAAAGCAAGGAGACAGCCCAGCTCCTAGAATCGCTACTCACCCCTGCCCTACTCACCCCTGCCCTCACAGCAGTTGAAGTCAGATTGCTTCTCCCAGGAAAGGCAGCCGTGGGCCGCAGTACCCTGGGAGGAGGTTCCACGGGAGAAGAGTGCATGGTGGTGTTGGTGCTGGTCTAGCCTGATACTACAAGCTGCCCACACAGGGTCTCCTCTGCCCCTTCTAACTATCTTCTCAGGAAAGTTCTCTCCACACAGGGCCTTGCTTTATTGGTCTTTAACCAAACCCTCTCTGGTCAGGAGCGAAGTCTTTCTTCTGCAGCATTCTGTGTGATGGGTATGGCCGGGGGGGCTTTCCTCCCCATGGCCTTACATTAACAAGCCCTGTTTGTTTCCTTTTCTAAGACCTCAGTCCACAGGAGAAAGTATGAAATGAGTCTGTAGCGAATGCAGCTTGTGCTCTTAGGGGAATCCAGATAAAACAACCGAAGTCAATGGCTTCAGAATACCAGCAACCTGCTTCACAGGTGACCAATGGCAACAGCAAATGTGGCCCCAGGCACTGAGCTAGAGGCCAGAATTCCTGCCTCCAAGGGACTAGGAAGCCTGGGTTCCTGAGATGTCACAAGTCTCAAGGTGAGATCCTTTAAAAAGCCACTCCAGGGATGTGGTTGGCTTCCCAAGGGAGGAAGTATTGCTTGAGATCTTACAGACCCAAGTAACGGGGAGAACACAAGCTCAGGGCCCTGATCCACGCACTCAGGCACACTGGTCCTGCGCCCTGCAATGCCGCCCTCCTCCCAGGCTGTCTGCATGCAGTCACTGAGGCTGTCTCCATATTAACTACTATTGTGACGATGCTGAAAGTCCCCAAGAACTTATATACTTCAAACAGCTTTAAACACAGCCACGCTCAGGAGGCTGAGGCAGGAGGATGGCAAGGTTAAAGCTAACCTGGGCCACACACCGTGAGGCATCATCTGGAAACTCCAAAATCAAAGCAAGCAAAAATACAGTCACCTGTAAGTCAGCCCCAGTTAAATATCGTTCTTATAAGAGTTGCCTTGGCGGGCGTGGTGGTGCACGCCTTTAATCCTAGCACTCGGGAGGCAGAGGCAGGCGGATTTCTAAGTTCGAGGTCAGCCTGGTCTACAGAGTGAGTTCCAGGATAGCTAGGGCTATACAGAGAAACCCTATCTCGAAAAAAACAAAAAAAAAAAGAAAAAAAAAATACAGTCAGTCACACGTCAGTCACGATAGTGATACAAGAAGAAACAGGTGGCAAGGTGACTTCCCAGATGGCTTTGACGGCACTAGTGCCATACGGGATCACAGTCAGATCACAGGGTATGCCATTAGACAAAACACAGTCACAGGGTGCACAAGTGTGCTGCTCTACATGTGACTACAAACTCGTAAGGTAACTGTGGCCAGAGGTAAAGTCTGAGGCTGTGCGTCATTAAATACCCACCTGGTGGAAGAAACCGTCCATGAAATGGTCCTTCTCCACAATGACGACAGCAGTGTCTCCATCGTCGTTTGTCCTACACTGGAACAGAAAACATTTCCCAGGTGTCACAAAGGCTGAAGAGCAACTCAGGGCCCCAGGTCCTCAGCTCACTGGACACCAAGTGCAGGGGCAGAGTCACACTCCACAGCCTGCAACCATCCAAGTGTGCAGCTTCTTCCTGGTGACCGATGACAGAAACAAGGGCTGGGGAAAGGGGGTACCAGGGGAGACAATGAAGGCCAGATCCCCACGGCAGGTGCTTTCATCTTCTCCAGAGTCAGGGCCATTTGAAACAGATTGGTCTCCATGAAGAGATTACTAGACACACACACACACACACACACACACACACACACTCACACGCACACACACACTCACACGCACACACACACTCACACAAACACAATCACAATCATCCTGGGGACTGAAGTAGGGCTCTGAGTATGCTCGGTATCGCCTCTGAACCCTGGGCTACATCACTATCACTGTAATATTTATACTTTCTGTAAAGATTTAAAATGCTACTGGGGGTGGAGGCTGGAGAGATGGCTCAGTGGTAAGAGCACTGGCTGCTCTTCCAGTGGTCTTAAATTTAATTCCCTGCACCCACAGGGTGGCTCTTAACTTCTAAAACTCTAGTCCCATAGGACCTGATACCCTCTTCTGGTGTGCAGATGAACCTGAAGGCTAGAAATTAATTAATTAATTAAGTCCCTATATATAAAATACATAAACAAATCTTTTTTAAAAATTTTTTCTCTAAAGATTAAAAAGGCTCCTGGGGATGGGCCTAGAGAGTTGGCTTGGTGGTTAAGAGTATTTATTGTTCTTGGAAAGAACAGGTATGACTTCCAGCATCCACACCTCCTTGGGTACCGGGCATGTATGTGGTTCAGACATACATGCAGGCAAAACACTCGTACACACAAAATAAAATAAATTAAAAAATAATAAGACATGAAAATAGCAAAGTGCTACTAGGTTTGGGGGCACGCCCCTGTAATCCCGCCCTTGGGAGACAGAGACAGAACAGTCAGAGGCTCCAGATCAGCTCCACGACAGAGTGAGTTCAAGGCCAGCCTGGGAAACAGGAGACCTTATTCAAAAACAAACAAAAACACTGAGTGCATGGTAACTTCCAAGGAAGGTATGTCAGCGCATGCGTACTTTCTAAAAGGGTAATGACCACCGCGCACTGTTTAATAATAATAATAAACACTCTGACAAGAAGAGAGAAGTTGAGGAAGACAGAATCAGTAACAGCAGGGAAGAAGAAAATGACATCACAGACACAGTTAGAATGGGGCTACTTGTTCGAAACAGTCTGTTGCTCCAAGACAACAGAAGCAGGTACTTCCGAAGCCCCCTACATGGCCTTGGGTCAGGAGAGTTGCCCAGTTGCTGTCTCTGAGGCCTGCCTGGAGCCTGGAGAGCACAGGATGCTGGTCCTGCCTGGGCAGCAACCCACCCGGAAGCCTCTCTTCCGGGCTGCCCAAGCCTCTAGCAGCACAGACAAGTCTCAGTTAGCCAGAAGCAGTTTTTGTGGACAGCCATAAGTGGCCCCTCGAAGATGGTCTCTATCTAAGTCCTATTGCTGAGCCATGCCTGCCAGGAGGCGCAGGGGAGGGACCTGCTGAGCTCTATCCTCCAGGGTTGCCAGCGCCATGATTCAGCACGATCAGGCCTCCCTTCTAGCAGCCAAGCCCAGAAAGGCATTTTAGGAACCTCTATTGCTTGGGGGCATCCAGCCTTTATCCTGTAGGCCTGACACACAGAGGTGTTCCTTTATCGCCCATTACTACCCAAGAAACCTTGCAGACAAGGTATCACTGCAGTTCTCAGCTAAGAAAACTCCACAAATTTAAAAAACATGGTCAAAGTTAGAGTTCGGTGCACATTTATTTACTCATTCATTCATTCATTCATTCATTCATTTTTGTTTTTATTCCTAGCACTCAGTTTACAGAAGCTGGGGAATCACTGTGAGTTCGAGGTCAGCATGATCTACATAGTGAGTTCCAGGCCAGTCAGGGTTACACAACAGAGAGACTGTGCCAAAAAAAAAAAAGAAAAGAAAAAAAAAAAAGCCACTTGGTTCCACAAAGGACCCTCACTAAGGCCCGGCCCCATCAGCTCTTCCCAAATCATACCCGCCGCCGCCCTCTAGTGCTGATTGTGTGGATAAGACAGCTGGTTAATTACAGCTGGAGTGCTGCTCTAAAACACACACAGGAGTGTGAAAGCAACCTTTGTCACCAGGGACACCACACAGCCAGGACCAGCTTAATGAAAAATGGATATCACCTCAAAGGGTGCCTTCTATATTCATGAAACATAGCGCACGCGCACACACACACACAACCTGCCCCGTCTTCCCAGTCCAGGGATGCCCCTTCTGTGTGACTTTCCCCGAGAAGCCAACCTGCTCGGTGGGTTGATACACTACTCTCCAGATGCCTGGAATGAAGGACAGTGCTGAAGAATTACAGGCTGTCCCAACAGCCCTCAGCACGGGAACCACATGTGGAATAGGGACACTGCCATGCCTTGTTAGGGTGGATCACTCCAGAGGGCGGGCAAGCCAAAATCATCAAGCGGACTCGATCAGCAAGGAAGACAGGCAGCTGAGAACAAAGCCGAGGTTGGCTCAGGGAGCTCTGTATCCTTGGGAATGGAGTGTCAAAGATGAGTTTGAGGCTAAACTGGGCTGCAGAGTAAACTCTAAGCCTGGGATATACAGCAAGGCAAAGATAATGCAAACTGCCGGGCGTGGTGGTGCAGGCCTTTAATCCCAGCACTTGGGAGGCAGAGGCAGGTGGATTTCTGAGTTCTAGGCCAGCCTGGTCTACAGAGTGAGTTCCAGGACAGCCAGGGCTATACAGAGAAACCCTGTCTCGAAAAACCAAAAAAAAAAAAAAGATAATGCAAAGTAGGAAGGAGAGAAGGAAGGGAGGGGTAGGGGAGGGTCATGGTGGGATGAGGCTGTGAGCACCTCAGAACTGCATTTCTGACAATCTTCTCTGAGCATGAGCCATGGCCTGAAATGTGCCCAGAGTCTTGAAGGCACACTGCCTGTGCCTTGAGGCAGACGTTCAAGAAAGGGTGATGATAGAATCAGGGGGCACAGGGAGAGAAACCAAACCGCAGCTCCGTGCAGGCTGCTGGGACAGAAGGTGGCCACTGCCAGGGCCACTGAGAGAAGCCAGACAGAGACTTCCTGGTGGGGAAGTTATGAGAGAGCAAGGCAGAGAGAGAAGCAATCCGCAGGGCTGCAGAGGCCGGGGTAGCTGTCAGGAAGCAGGCTCATCCCGCAGCCAAGAGGACAAGAGGAAGTCCAGCAATGGCAGATGCTCTCAGGCACTAGAGGTCAGATATATCTTGAGCAAAAACAGGAAATAATTGGTCTATGGAAAAATCCAAACTCTTATACAGGACCTGTTCCATTCTGATTTACTGACGTCCTAAAAGGCAACTCATGGCTCCTCCTCAGTCTTCCGCCCTCGACCACAGGACACCAATGCATGCAGCCAACTCGAATCTGTCTCTAGTGCCACATCTAGCTCAGGCCTGGGACTCTTATCTGTGCTTGTGCATTCCAGAGGTCTGGACATAAGGTCTGTGTTAAAATGAGCAGTGGACCAAAGCCTGAAGCACCCCTCTGAGCAGCAAGACAGATCGTACAATATCTCCAAATGCAAACTGCTCTCCACAGTTCAGCTTTTTTTTTCTTAAAGATTTATTTATTTTATGTATATGAGTACACTGTAGCTCTCTTCAGATACACCAGAAGACAGCATCAGAACCCATTACAGATGGTTGTGAGCCACCATGTGGTTGCTGGGAATTGAACTCAGGACCTCTGAAAGAGGAGTCAGTACTCTTAACCACTGAGCTATCTCTCCAGCCCCACAGTTAATCTTCTTTTGCAATAAAGTCTTCCTAGGTCACCAGAGCTAACCTAGGACTCAAGACCCTCCTGCCTCTACCTCCCAAACAATGGAACTTTGGCCATTCAAATGAGCTACTTTTTAAGTCCTTCACAGGTGACTACCACCAGTACCTTTGTCAGGTGGATGCATACACAGCTAATGAGGACCCTTCCTGGGAAACGTCAAACTCTGGATCACCATGGTCACGGCACTGCAGCCATTTTGACCCCAAGATCAACCCCCACGTCCTATGAGAAAGCAGCATTTAAATGAGGTGGAAGGGGACAGTTGCTTTTTCTAACTTTCTGGAAACATAGAACCTAGGTTTCAAGAGTGTAAGCCCGGGGGGTTGGTGAGATGGCTCAGTGGGTAAGAGCACTGACTGCCCTTCCCAAGGTCCTGAGTTCAAATCCCCACATGGTGGCTCACAACCACCTGTAATGAGACCTGATGCCCTCTTCTGAGGTGTCTGAAGACAGCTACAGTGTACTTACATATGATAAATAAATAAATCTTTAAAAAAAAAAAAAAAAAGAGTGTAAGCCCATAGCACTCTGCTCCTCAAAATCCTGTCCCAGAGCTTCTTGGGTTAGATACATACCTCTCTGTGAGGCAGAAAGACAGCTGTCACCCTCTATTTGCATACAAGACAACCTCAGCTGTCACTCCTTGGGCACTGGGCGCTGCCCTCTTTGTTTTCTGAGGGTCTTAGACCTCCCCAAACTCCACAAGTAGGTTAGGCTGGCTGGCCCAGAGCCCCAAGGATCTGCCCATCTCCACATGCCCAGAGTTCCAATTACACTGGGTACCGTGGTGCCTTTTGAAATGCTTTGAGGACTGAAGCCCTGGCCCCATGCTTGCAAGGCAGGCACTTATCCAATCAGCTCATCTCCCCATCCCACCTGGCTCACATGTTCTCCCCATTTCCCAAAATCCTGGAATAAAGAATGACTTACACTGGGCAGTGGTGGCACACACCTTTAATCCCAGTGCTTGGGAGGCAGAGGCAGGTGGATTTCTGAGTTCGAGGCCAGCCTGATCTACAGAGTGAGTTCCAGAACAGCCAGGGTTATACAGAGAAACCCTGTCTCGAATGACTTACTAAGGCCAGCAAGATGGCACAGCAAGTCAGTGTGCCTGCCCCGCCACCAAGCGTGGCAGCCTCAGTTTGACTCTGAGACTCATACGGTAGAGACAGAAACAACTCTCACAAGTCGCCTTCTGACCTCCACACGTGCATTCTAGTGCACGCACTTGTGCAAAAACATAAAGTTTATGGATTTTTTTTTTAAATTGCTATTTGAGTTGCTGAATTGAGTTTCGTGTAGAAAAAAAAAAAAGGAAAAAAAATGATGAATTCAGTTTGGGAGTCAGGACAGAATTCCCAACAACTTCTGAAGCATCCCTTGGCAATGTCTGTCCCTAAGCAAGGTCTGCCTTGCTCATCTATTTATATAGAGGGACCTTCTCAGCACTGGGTATTACAAAACCAAAATATCAACGCTGTGCTCTGAATCCTGCGGTATCAAATATTTATCCAAGATGCAATTCTTTATGTAAAAATCAAGCAAGCCCATCTGTCTTATTTGCTGTCATCCTTGATAAACAGCAAGCATGTGTGCACCAAGGAAGTGTATAAAAACACACTTGTGATTTGTCACCACCAGTTAACACTCCACTTGTATTATCTCTTTTACACATTTATGCAGGATCATGTAAGAAAAAGGGAGGGATCACCCGGGCCTTACAGCAGTGGGCCTCACACTCTGCTCAGAGGCCACGGCTGTGCAGAGAGCAGAGGCTGTGTCTGTCACTGCAAAAGCAAACCCAGACACAGAGGTCCACTTGATTCTGGAGGCCTGGCCAGTCTATCAACACCAACTCCAGTTTCACAGTGACCACCACGTTCACAGTGGTGGCATCTTCACAGAGAGATGGAATGCATGAAAAAAAGTCAACCTGTTTTTAATGCACTTCGGCCCGGCAAAGTTTGGCCGCTTTGTGTGCAGCAGTAGAGATGGACCTCGAAGCTGGTCGTGGTGGATGAAGTTGCGACAAACAAGGGGGACCCTCTCCTTGTGACGCACACAGCTAAAGCACTGTCAAACAGAGCTGGGGACAATGACAGGCTCTTAGGGTTTTCTCCTAAGCGTTCTCTCTCGTGTTCAGCTTCCTGTCAGCAAGCAAAGAAAGCCATTGTTGGATGAGGCAATTGTCTCTCTGTCCGGCTCTCTGTCTCTCCCCAGCTGCCTTAAGAAACAGGAATGGCAGTCAACCAGCCATCTGGACTACCCTAGGCCAGCACCAGCCATGTGCAACACTGCCCGCTCTGAGAAACCTATACAATGCCAGCAGCTGAGTGCCCCAGCTCCTAAGGGTACAGCCTCTGCCAGGGTTTTCAGTCCCCACTCAACTTTCTCCTACCACAAGCCTTTGTAAACTCTGGGTGACCCTGTAACCATCCCCACCCACCCACCCCACTAAATCAGCGGGTGGATCCCGAAGAGGCAGTGTTGGGGTGGTGCAAACACAAACTTTCCTTGGCAAAGGAGGTCTGTGATGGGTCCGCACTTCTCTGGTCTATATAACCAACCTGTCCATATAACCAGGCTGTCCAGCTCATTTGGTGGCTGCCCCATACAGGCCTCTTTCGAGTGGTCTTGCCCCACCCGCTCGCAGTGGTACGGGAGGGGACTGGTGGTGTGGAGAAAGGCAGATGCAGCAAGATCTGACAGTGGAGTAGAGGGCCTGAAAGCACATTGAGTCACAGCAGCCATAGGGGAGAAACCTGGAGACCAGGGTCAGCAGCAGCAGCTGCAGCAGCAGCAGCAGCGATGGCGGTGGCACAAGTGTCCGTGATTGCATAGAAGGAAACGGCTCAACAGTTCTAGGGAGTAACAGGAAGGTGCAGAGGACTGTCAGAGCTGAGGCCGGAGGTGCACAGCACGGAAGCTCTTAAAGGCCAGAGAAGCAGAGGCTAGACAGCTCGGTGGTTAAGAGCACTGATTGCTCTTCCAGAGAACCAGGACTCAATTCCCAGCACTTACACGACAGCGTCTAACTTTCTGGGACCCCAGGAACCAACACTCTCACACAGACACACGTGCCGGCAAAACACCAATGCACAGCAAATAAAAAAATAAATAAATAATTTAAAAAGGAAGCAGTGGTGGTGGAGAAGAGGATCTGGAGCCTAGTCACCGGAACAGTCCCAAGGAGCTGCCAAGGTCTGAGGCACCCAGGGACACCTGCTCAGAGTCCCACTCCTAGCACCTGAGCTGTGACACCACAGGGCGCCACCTGCTGCTGCTCCTCCAGGCGGTCAACAAAACCTGCCAAGAGTCCAGCACTGGCAGTTTGCAAACTGCTCTCCTTCCCAGGTTTCCCCCTCAATCCAGCCAAGAGTGCTCTCCCCCCCCACAAACTCCCCCAGGCCATTGAGGGTCATAAAGCCTGTCAACACAGCAACACAGATGTCCGTGTGTGTAGACGTTTAAAAGCTGCTGAGCTCAAGGGAGCAGAGAACAGACCTGCTACAGGGTCTGGAAGGATGGAAGGGAGCAGCACACACAGGCGGCTCTGGGGTCCGGCTGGATGGAAAAGACTGAATTCCAACGTTCTGCATCACAGTGCAGTGCGTGACTGTGGCTGATGCCTGCAGGAGCCAGCGAGGAGGGTCTTGAGGTTCTCTCCCTGTGTTTCTTTTTTTTTTTTTTTTGGTTTTTCGAGACAGGGTTTCTCTGTATAGCCCTGGCTGTCTCCCTGTGTTTCTTAAGACAGGGTTTCTCTCTCTGTAGCCCTGGTTGTCCTGGAACTCACTCTGTAAATCAGGCTAGCCTTGAACCCAAAGAGATCTGTCTGCCTCTGTCTCTCAAATGCTGGAATTAAAGGTGTGCGCCACCACAGCCTGGTTGGTCTTGAAGTTCTCATCCCAAAAGAATGATAAACACCTGAAAGGGTAGGGCCAAACGCCATGACTGGGTCTGCACTGTATATATGTCCTGAATGTCACATTCTACCCCAAAACTGGGTACAATAACTGTCCGCTGAAAATGTAGTACTGTAAACACTGTAAACACAGTACTGTAAATACTGTAAACACACTCCCCATTAAAAAGCTCAGCTTTTCTCTTCTCGAAATGCTCACTAGTGACTAAAGCCCTGTGTTAAAGCGTAAATACAGTTCTGGTCCCTGGTGCACTGGGAAAATACCTAAGGCAGCTGTGGGTGGTGCTGACCGAAGCAGGTACCTAGCCCCTGAGCTCCAGGTTTGTGTGGGGTGTCTGTGAGAGACTCAGCACAGCATTCTGTATCAGGCCATGAAACAAAGCAGTTAGAAAGGGTACCATCCAGGGTGGGGCAGGCAGTTGGAGAGGTTGTGATAAGAGCCTTGCAAAAAAAAAACCAGGCAGGCCAAGAGCAGCCCTTGGTCCTTGCCTCACTCTCACCCACTGAAATCAACCCTGTCAAGTGGCCAAGAGGACTCCGACCCAAACATCGGTCCACAGGAGTAGTGCCAGGGCAGGCGGAGAGGACTCACCCCTGACACCTACCAGCATCTGTGCCCAGAAGTGCTCTGTAAGACTAAGATGCTCCTAGCACCGGCCCTGAACCTCTCCCACAGCCCACTCCTGGAGTCCCAACAAACTGTGACCCTTGGAACACAAGGAAGACCAGGAGCCTTGTCTCAAGAATCGACTTGTATGCAGCCCTGACCAGGGTCTCCTGGACACCTCCCAGGAATACTCCTGAAACCCCACCCTAACACCCTTGAAGTCGCCAAGAACCCCAGAGCCCTTCCCCTGAGACTCTGCTCAGAAACACCGATTGGGTTCCTCTTGTGCATCTTGTGACTCTTGAAGAACCGAAAGCTCCCTGGGACCCTGCTAGGAGGCTGCCTGGATCCTTCCTGAAGACTACGCCCTGCCACCCCTGGAGACACCGAAGCCTCTGGAGGCCCCGGGACACCTAGAACCCTCTTATTAGATTCCCTCCTAGAGACGCTGCCCAGTTCCCTCCAGGGGCGTTCCTCCTCGAAGCTCCCTCCCCAGGGTCTCCTCCTGGACTCCCCCCCCCCCGGGCCCCCTACTCAGACTCCTCCTAGGGTCTTGCTTCTGGACTCCCCTCCTTGCGTCTTTCCACCCCAACTCCCCAGGTTCTTCCTGGGGTTTTTGCCCCAACCCACAAGCGCTCGCCCGCTGACCCAGACCGCTATGCGGCTTTCTGCTCACCGCCGTGAGGTCGGGCAGCCGGTCCCGCATCCCCACCGGCCAGCAGGGCGGGGCCCCCGCCGCTCAGCTGCCCCGCCGCACACTCTCGGGTGGCCGCGTCGCTGCCTCTGCCTGCCGGGGTCCTGGCCCCGCGCCGCCGCCCTCCCTCAGGCAGGCGCTGCCACGGCAACCGCGCCCGCGCTCTCTGCGCTTGCGCCTGCCCCACCCCCTCCCGCGGGACCCAAGGCACCTGGGCGGGTCGTCGCGAGGGGTGGGGAAGTGGGTGTGGTTCCATCTAGGGGCGGGGCCTGGCCTAAAGTCTTCTAGCTGCGTGGCTTGACTAGTTAACACACTGTCCGCCCTTGCTGGTTTCTGCACTTTCGCTCGTTTTGTTTACTTAAAACTTTCGAGAGCTGGGGCTATAGGTCAGTGGTTAGCCTTTGCCTACCATGCCCTAGATTTAAAGCCCAACAGCAGAAAAAGCAAAATTCTAAATTCACCATTACAGCACACATTGACAGCAAAGAAATTAGAATAAGGTAGGCTCACCGATCGATCACCTCTCCTAACCCTGAGAGCTCCACACCTGGGTCCTCAAAGAAAACCTGCAAGTCCCACCCTGGATGCAGTTCTGGTGGGAGAATCAGGCAAAGCCGTTGCTTTTCTGGTCACTGTGTCAGTCTACCCATCAAAAGTTAAGGGAGGAAGGATTTATCTTGGCTCATGGTCTCAGGGGCTAAAGTTCATTGTGTCAGAAAAATTATGGCTGCAGATGGCCGTCGATGTTGGGGGAGAGGGAGAAGGAGAAGAGGGGACATTAACCTTAACCCTTCACATTTTGAAGGGACAGGAGGCCAAGGCAGACACGACAGGTGTGGTCCAGGCTATAGCCCTCGAGGGTAGATCGTCAGCCACTCACTTTCTGAGATCACCCTTCCTTAAAGTCCCACAACCTCCTAAAGGCCTGCCACCAGCTGAGAAACAAGTATTCCAACACAGGAGTCTGCGGAAGACATTTCACAGTCAAATCACAACCCAGGAAAGGAGACCGATTAACACCGAACACCAGCAAAGAGGTGTGCATAGGGTAGAGGGTGGGGAAGACCAGAGGTGTGCCCCTCCTGGAGAGCCAATACCCCGGTGATGATAAAATTTGATTGTCACGAAAGAGGCAAGCCTCTGGGCTCCTTTAGGAGGAATTGTCTAGATTAGGGAAATTGACAAGGGGAAACTCTTCTTAACTGTGGGCAGCACCATCCCATGTTCTGGGGTCCTGATTCAAAAAGAGTAGACAGTGAACTGAGCACCAGCATCCATCACTCTCTGCTTCCTGACTGTGACCAGCTGCCTCAACCCACTGACATAACTCTCCTACCATGACAGACTCCAACTGTGAGCGAAAGTTACCCTATCTGACTCTCTCTCTCTCTTCCTCTCTCTCTCTCTTTTACTTATGGGCAGCACACACGTAGAGGTGAGAAAACAACTTTCAGGATTTGGTTCTTTTCTACTATGTAGGTTCCTGAGACAGAACTCAGGCCAGGCTTGGTGGGATATACTAACTGCTGAGCCATCTCACCGGCCAGTGGCTTTAATTCTTAGCGTGTGAGCTAAGTCTCTGCAGGATGGGGCACACTTACCAGTACTGTGTCACAAATTTGCACGGGTGCCTATCCTTAAGTTGGTGTTCCCCAAATATGAACCGAGATGGACACAGTCTAAGACTAATGCTTCAGGCAGCAAGGCAGATCTGAGAAGAAAAAAGGAAGGAAGGAGGGAAGGAAAGATGGAAGGAGAAGAGGAGAACTTTTTGTTTGTTTTTTGTTTTCTGTTTTGTTGGTGGTGGGTTTTTTTTATTGTCGTCTTTTATTTTGGTTTTGGATTTGTCTTTTTCGAGACAGGGTTTTCTTTGTGTATTCCTGGCTGTCCTGGAACTAGATCTGTAGACCAGGCTGGTCTTGAACTCATAGAGATCCACCTTCCTATCTCTCCTGAGTGCTGGGATTAAAGGTGTGTGCCACCATCTCCCGGCCAAGCATGTATATAATTTATAAAAACATTTAAACTCTAAAGATAGAAAGCATTAGGTTGTGAGGGCAGTTTTGTTTTGCTTCGTTTCTTTGAGACAAAGTCTCCAGGAGCCCAGGCTGGCCTCAAACCCCCTGTGTAGCTGAGGATGACATGAACTTCTGACCCTCCTGCATTAGCCTTCTAAATGCTGGGATCTCAGACATATGATACTATATCTGGGAATAAAAACAGGTTGAAGGTTACATTTCTATTCTGAGTGGTGGCTCCTACCTATAGTTACAGAATCTGGAGGCTGAAGCAGGAATGATACAAATTTGAACCAACACAGACTACATAGTGTGAGACCCTGTTTTGACAACAACAATCTAGTTCTGTATTGTTTCAATGGGAAAACATGCTAAAAAAAAAAAAAAGTATCCAGGTAGCATGGAGACACTGTGGGGACCTAGAGAATGAAATAACTACTAAGCGATCTTTTTTAAAATTTTTATTTATTTATATTATTTATATATATGAATACATCATAGCTGTCTTCTGGTAAGAAGAGGACATCAGATCCCATTACAGATGGTTGTGAGCCACCATGTGGTTGCTGGGAATTGAACTCAGATCCTTTGGAAGAGCAGTCAGTGCTCTTAACCGCTGAGCCATCTCTTCAGCCCCTTTACTACTAAGTGATCTTAAAGTTGGGCTTCACATTTGAGACATGTTACCCACACATATTGTAAACTATTAGGTTTTTCCCTAGTGCTGGGACTTAAACCCAAGCCCTTATGCATGCTGGGTGAACACTTCACCACTGAGCTGTACCTCCAGCTCTTTCTATAGTTTTCAGTTTTCAGACGGGGTCTCATCAGTAGCTCAGGCTGGCCTTGAATTTTCTCTGTAGCCCACAGTGGCCTTGATTTCGTGATCCTTCTGGGTTTACAGGCTTGGATAGGAGTGTGGGAACTCTGTCTTATTGGGGTTGTGTTATATCCACAGACAGAGATGTTGGATTGTAACCCCCTCTCACTATGAATGGGACCTTTGAGAAGAAAGGACCATTTGCAGTTCAGCTTAATGTGAGATGAAGTCATGACTCAGGGCTCTACTTCAGCAATAGTGTTCCTAGAAGAGGAGAGTCAGAGACAGACATGTAAGGGGTGATACAGCGGGATGTGGTGACTGTGTCACTGCAGCCAGGTGGCTACAAACCAAGGGGTGGCCACGAATGCCAGCAACTCAAAAGCCCAGGGGGCAGCTGGGGACATATCCCCAAGAGCCTTCAAAGATAGCACGGCCTGCCCACTCCTGGGTTTCAGACTTTCAGAAACATCTCTGGCAGGGCCTGGTGGTGCAGGCATGTCACCCCAGGTTCTCAGAAGACAGGCAGGAGGAACCCAAGTTCCAGTCCAACCTGGGCTGCAGAGTGAATACAAGGATATTCTGGGAAATTTAATGGCATATTTGTCTCCAAGTGAAGTGTAACAAGATGGATGGCTGGAGGATGTAGCTCAGTAGGAGCATTTGCCTAGCAACTGTGAGGCCTTGGGATTAATACCAGGGCGGGGTTGGGGATCCATTTCTGTCTTATTAAGGGTCCCAGTTTGTGGTATTTTGTTAAGCCAATGACACCTTGTAATTATCTTATAAATAGCACAGGTATGCTGCACATAGTGGCTGTTGACACAGCTTATTAAGAATCCACTTTCAAAATCAGGCATTGAAAATGTGTCACAGCCGGGCGTGGTGGTGCACGCCTTTAATCCCAGCACTCGGGAGGCAGAAGCAGGCGGTTCTGGGTTCAAGGCCAGCCTGGTCTACAAAGTGAGTTCCAGGACAGCCAGGGCTATACAAAAAAACCCTGTCTCGAAAAACCACAAAAAAAAGAAAAGAAAAAAAAAAAAAAGAAAAACCACACATCTTGAAACTAAAAAAAAGCCAATGTTTGAGATAAATACACACTTGAGCATATGCTAGAAAGAACGTATACTAGGATGCTATAGATTCATACACACACACACACACACACACACACACACACTCTTACATCTCTACCTATGAGCATCCCAGGCCCACCTCAACCTTTAAGAAGTCCTAGAATAGTTTAAGGTTTTCTTCTGGTTATCTCTTTTCCTTTCTTAAGACCAGATTCTTCTAAAGTGACATGGAACACAGAGTCACAGTACCCAGAAACTGCAAAAGTGTGGGCAGATAGCATGCTGCTCTTAAAAGCCCCTCTAGCCTGAGGAACTGCCATCACTCCTAACCTGGGAAGCCAGCTCAGTATAACTGGCATCCCTCACATTCCAAAGACAAGTCTGAGATCAAGGTCCTCCACAGTTGGAGTCTGGGAAAGCCACTTCCCACTCCTGAGTCCCGGTGTGGTGGGAAGGGCAAGAGGGTGCCCTGGGGACTCTTGTGTTGTTGAGACACTCTCAGGAAGGCTAGGGACTCACTGTGTAGCCTCAACTCTCCAGCTTCTGCCCTGAAAGTGTTGGGATTGTCACTACACCAGGCTTTCTGAGGACACCTTTTTCTTCTTCTTCTTTTTTTTTTTGTTTTGTTTTGTTTTGTTTTTTTCGAGACAGGGTTTCTCTTTAGAGCCCTGGCTGTCCTGGAACTCACTTTGTAGACCAGGCTGGCCTCGAACTCAGAAATCCGCCTGCTTCTGCCTCCCGAGTGCTGGGATTAAAGGCATGCGCCACCACGCCCGGCCTTTTCCTTCTTTTTTGAGACAGTCTCTGACCCAAACCAGCCTCAAACTCCCTATGTAGTCGAAGATGACCTTGAACTTCAGATCTGGTGCTAGGATTGGAACCCAGGGTTTCCTGCATGCTAGACAAGCATTCTACCAACTGACCTATAGCCCCACCCACAAGGAACACTTTGATAAGGATGTGGTCCCATTTCCCTATTTGTAAGGCTCTACCTGGGACCTCATCAATTCTCCAAGGTCCTAACTCTTGATCCAGTCACTCTTGTGGAAGGGGTCAATAAGGGAATAAGCAATACACTGTGCTCATCTGTAGACACAGAAAGCCAGATTGGCTCACATGAGGTCCCGAGTTTAATCCCCAGCATTACCACCAGAAGAAAGCAAAGAAGCAAAAAGCTTGTGCCCATTAGCCTCTTTCAGCCACCTCTGATTCTCCCTAGCTCCTCAGCTCAGTTGCACAGTGGCCTTCATACACCACTCCCTCTCCCTGGAATCTCTTCCTTCCTAAGTCTGCTTGGCCCCCTGGCTCCCATCACCTTCTGGGTCCTGTTCCTCCTTTGCTATCTCAGAGATAGTTTGGAGTCACCCCCTGCCCAGCCAGGTCTTTCCTCCTTACCAATTTAGCAGCCATCATCCTTAAGACATCTATCAATTTTTATCTATAGGGACTTGGTCTAGGAGCCATTTGCAATCCTACAGGTACCTAGATCTAAAGATGGTTAGATCTCTTATATAATAAAAACAATGTCACATTTGCATATAACCCATGCAGATCCCAAGTTCTTTAAACCTTAGGTTACTTATTATACCTCTCACAAGGTACACAGTATGGAAATAGTTACATAGTAACTGTATTGTTTAGGAAATAGAAATAAGAGAAGCCCTGTACACATTCAGTAAGGATGCAATGTCCCCTCATACTTTCAACATGCAGTTGGCTAAACCCACAGATGCGAAACCATCCTGTGCGAAGATAGCCACCTGTGTTTACTTACATATCTAGTTTATTTCTGGTCTGGTTTTGTTTGCTTGCTTACTTTGAGACAACCATTCCTTGAGCTCCCTGCCCAATTTGCAGGCAGCTCCACTAAAGAGTGTTCTCTCTGTTAGCAAGAGTTTAATACTTGCGTGACTGCAGGGAGGACCAGTTTGGAGGTAACAGCCACTCAAAAAAGTAAAAAGATTATCAGAGAAAATATCAGGGGCTAGCTCAGGTCTAAAGTCAGCTGGGATCCAGTACAGTTGAAGCCACACAGCACATGGGTTAGATACAGTTCAGGACACATTTCGCCTCTGGACAAGCCTAATTCACAGAAGAGATGAAGCCAGGGTGCCTCGATACACAGATACCTGATGTATCTCTTCGTTTTGCTTTTTGGAAAAAGTTTCATGACAAGGCCAAGTGGTCACGTGTTGTGTAGGGCCACATTTTCCCCTTAGAGAAAGCCAAGCATCTGAGAAGTTACTGATACTCACCCCCTGGAGAATAAGATGGGAAGTGTCTTACAGTTTCTTACTCCTTTGCTTTTTTTGTTTTGTACTGTCAAGGGCAACTGAGGATCTAGTCTTTGGAGGCCAGCAAGTACCCCTTTTTTTTTTTTTTTTGAGACAGGGTTTCTCTGTATAGTCCTGGCTGTCCTGGAACTCACTCTGTAGACCAGGCTGGCCTCAAACTCAGAGATCCACCTGCCCCTGCCTCCCAAGTGCTGGGATTAAAGGCATGCACCACCACTGCCCAGCTTCTTACTCCTTTGCAAAGGCAACAAATCTGACAGAGACTGCGCAAACAGAAAATACTGGTCCTGCATTTGATAACTTCGTAATGATATCATCTCTGATTTATAAAAGTTCCGATCGTGTGTGCATTTAGATCACCATCATCTTTTATTTTGATCCCCATGGATGCTGACCAAGTACTTATCCCTAAAGCACCCTCCTGGCTTTGAATCACCATGCTTCCTACTAGACCACGGCTCTGCTATTTCTGAGTGCTCACTGCACATTCAGAAGGAGCTGAAGGTACAGTTGGTGGTTCAAAGACTACTGAGTGAGTGTGCATTGTGTTCAGGACTCTGTGGACCATGCTGTGCAGTGAGAATTTGGGGTTCTTAAAAAAACCCAGTTAGGTTATATCAAAATATTTTTGTTTTAATCCCAGGTGTGAGACAAGAGGATGCTTTACAGCGGGTGATTATGATCTGCCTCGTGCACTTGCAGGGGAGTGATTTTTTTTTTTTTTTTTGCCAGCTGCAGATAGTTTAATTCTGAGGATAGTTTAATGGGAGAGCCCTGGGAAGATTTGAGGAGGCTGGTAGGTCCTTGCTGCTCCAGGTTTCTGTTGTTGCTGTTTGACGATTGCATTTACCTCAAAGAATCACTCCTAATCAGCAGGAAGTAGTCTTTTTTGTTGGCTGAAAGATATCTATATCCCCTTTCCCCTCTAACCTCTTTTCTCTCCTGCCTAGCGTTAGGAAGGTTGGGAGGGACTAGGGTGTAATAAAGATTAGAAAGAAGGTAGAGATATAATAATCTAATAAAATGGCTTCAAAAAAAAAATCACACCAAGCCAGGCAGTGGTGGCACATGCCTTTAATCCCAGCACTTGGGAGACAGAGGCAGGCAGATTTCTGAGTTCGAGGCCAGCCTAGTCTACAGAGCAAGTTCCAGGACAGCCAGGGCTACACAGAGAAGCCCTATCTCAAAAAACCAACAAAATGCCGGGCGTGGTGGCGCACACCTTTAATCCCAGTACTCAGGAGGCAGAGGCAGGCAGATTTCTGAGTTCGAGGCCAGCCTGGTCTACAAAGTGAGTTCCAGGACAGCCAGGGCTATACAGAGAAACCCTGTCTCGAAAAACAAAACAAAACAAAACAAAAAAACCCAACAAAATAAAAAAAAATAAAAATAAATAAAAAAATCATGCCAACAATGTGCTATGAAAGACTGGTCACTTCACTTAGTCTAGTGAGGAGACAGATAACAAATCTGTGAGTCATTTTGCATAGTATTTCCAGTTAAGTGCTTTGGGAAGACGAGTAGATGCTTTGATGGGGAAAGCCTGGGTGTGAGACTGTAAGTGGACAGTGAGTGTTTCAGGCTGGGCCACTCAAAGAGAGGAGCCTATTAGGCCAGGGGGTGGGGGTTGGGGAGCAGCCTTTAGACAGAGAGTAAGTGCAAAGGCCTCGGAACAAGAGCAAGCTTGGCTGCAATAAGACTTAGAAAGGTCATGAAGGCCTCCAAAGAGTTATATTATAGGGAGAGAAGAGGAACAGGGGAGGAGAGAGAGACATGAGGTTGGGCACCTGGAGTGAGAGGGAATGGCTGGAGGAGGGTGTGGGGTGGCCTGTGGGGTTTTTAAAGGTAGTCTTGTGCCTTTGAAGTTTTTTTTTTTTAATTATTATTGATTTATTTATTACATGTAAGTACACTGTAGCTGTCTTCAGATACCCCAGAAGAGGGTGTCAGATCTCACTATGGATGGTTGTAAGCCACCATGTGGTTGCTAGGATTTGAACTCAGGACCTTCAGAAGAGCAGTCAGTGCTCTTACCTTCTGAGCCATCTCTCTAGCCCGCCTTTGAAGTTTTGATGGTGGTCATACCAGCACTCCTATGGTATCACTATTCAAGCTGCACGCCCAGAAGTTAATTACAAGGACATATTGGACACCATCTGGATGGAGGCTCTGTCAGCTTTAGGCTGCCATCCAACCTGTGCCTGGAGATATCACCCTGTGGTAAGAAAGGTTTGAAGCTTTGACACTCACAGGTTTAAAGGATTCAGCCTGGGGTCGGTTAGCTGGTCCATTGCCTTGGGCCTGTGGGCAGGCAAGAAATCATGGCAGGAACATAGGATAGAAAAAAACCCAAACAAACAAACAAACAAACAGAACAAGTAAAAGTAAAAAAAAGAAAAAAAAAAAAGGGCTGGTGAGATGGCTCAGCGGGTAAGAGCACCTGACTGCTCTTCTGAAGGTGATGAGTTCAAATCCCAGCAACCACATGGTGGCTTACAACCACCCATAATGAGATCTGACGCCCTCCTCTGGTGCATCTGAAGTCAGCTACAGCGTACTTATGAATAATAATAATAAACGAATCCTTGGACCGGAGAGAGCAAGTGGGACCAACCAGAGCGAGCGGGACTGACCGGAGCGAGCGGGGCTGGCCAGAGAGAGCGGGGCAGACCAGAGCGAGCAAGGTTGACCGGAACGAGGGGAAAAAAAAAACCAAAACACTTTAGCTCATGGAGAGAGAGAGAGAGAGAGAGAGAGAGAGAGAGAGAGAGAGAGAGAAAGAGACTAGGGCCCTGTAGTTCCTGTGAAGTGTATATCTCCCACAATCTCAAGCCCCTCTCTAGGCAACATGGTGTCTTAATGTCTCCACCACATCTCGTTATTGCCAGGCCCAGGTGAAGCCTTTAACACATGGCCTATGAGGGACACTCTATATTCAAGCAACAGCAGGGATGTTCTGCAAAATGAGTGATCCAACATATACTCTGCAGGTGTCAAGGGACTGCCTAGATTCAAAGACACAAGGGGAACTGAGGACCAAAGCAACAGGGAACTCTGGGATGGGTCCCAGACATGGTGTTGGTGTCACAAATGGGATTAAGTTCTGAAGACTAGGAAACAAAATAAAAAATGTTAAACTCAAGATATTGGTCAGGATTCAGAAGTCATGTAGCCAAATGCCCTCAGTTTTAAAAAAATACATATTGGGACTGCAGAGGTGACTCAGTCGTTAAGAGCACTCCCTGCTCTTCCAGAGGACCTAGGTTCAATTCCCAGCACCTACAAGACAGCTCACAACTATTCTGTAATTCCAGTTCCATGGGATCCAACACCATCATACAGACATTCAGGCAAAACTACTAGTACATAGGAAATAAAAATAAATCATTTTTTTAAAAAAAGAAATACACACAAACATTGTGTACCATACACTCTCAAACATTACAGAGGAAGTATCATATATAAACAACAGGTCTTGATTCTTAAAATTTTTTCTTAAATTGATTTCTTAAAATGCACAGGAATGTATTTGTATTTATTTGTGTGTGTGTGTGTGTGTGTGTGTGTGTGTAGCATTGTATTAGGACCTTTGGATGGCTTAGTGGGTAAAAACTGCAATGCCTGACTCCCTGAGTTCAATCATCAGGACCCATATGATGGAAGGAGAGAACTGATCTCTGTGTTGTCCTCTGACCTATTCACACATGTGCAAATAAACAGATGCTTAAAACAATGCACTAGTCAGGGTTCTCTAGAGAAACAGAACCAATAAAATGTGTGTGTGTGTGTGTTTTCTTTTTTAATTCTAATTCGTTTTTTTATTAGATTTTTATTTATTATTATATGTAAGTACACTATTGCTGTCTCAGACACCTTAGAAGAGGGCATCAGATCTCATTACGGATGGT
Source organism: Mus minutoides (assembly GCA_902729485.2). Lineage (NCBI taxonomy): Eukaryota > Metazoa > Chordata > Mammalia > Rodentia > Muridae > Mus > Mus minutoides. The sequence continues at coordinate 25,494 of CACVCL010028823.1, read as the reverse complement.
TGTGAGCCACCATGTGGTCGCTGGGATTTGAACTCAGGACCTTCGGAAGAGCAATCAGTGCTCTTAACCATTGAGCCATCTCTCCAGCCCGTGTGTGTGTTTTCAAATGGATTACAGGATATGGTTTAGGTGGCCCAACAATGGTTACCTACATGCTGGAGACCCTGAGGAACCAGGAGTTGTTCGGTCCATAAGGCTGAATGCCTTAGGAATCCCAATGGTCCATGGTAGAAGCTGAAGATATTGAGTTTTATGTCAGCTGAGTACAACAGCTGCAGCAATGAGAGAAACATACTCAGCAGCAGGAAGGAAGGGGAAGCAGGGTTGCTTTCTCCTAGGACCTCTGTATCTGGACCACTTAGGGAAAATGCTGCCTACCCTGGAGGAGAGTCTTCCTACCTCATTTAATGGCCTCCTGGAAATGCCCTGATGACCTATACAGAGGCATGTCCCTTAGTTAATTCTACCTTCAAACAAGTTGACCACAGATATTAACCAACCCTGATATACACGTATACCTTATGAGGAAGAAAGTGGTGGCGCACGCCTTTGATTCCAGCACTCGGGAGGCAGAGGCAGGCGGATTTCTGAGTTCGAGGCCAGCCTGGTCTACAAAGTGAGTTCCAGGACAGCCAGGGCTATACAGAGAAACCCTGTCTCGGAAAAAAAAACCAAAAAAACAAAAAACGAAAGTGGACATTAAGACAGGAAGGAGCAGGCATGTTAGCAACAACTCTTGCCACTGTGACCAAAAATACTGGAAAGAATCAAGCGTGGAGAAAGGACTTACCTTGGCTCATGGCAGTTTATCATAGCAGGATGGCATGGCTTGGGTCTCTCTCCATGGTGGTGGGAGCTCACACTACAGGATATACTCTTTAAGGCTGACACCCCACCCCCACCCCCACTCCCCAGTCACACACTAGGTCACAAGTCTAAAACAGCACCGTTGGTGAGGAATGAAATATCCAACACAGGAGAGATCTCAAATTCAACTTATACTAAAGATTTGGGGTTTTAGAAGAAAATACAATTAGCTATTTTGCTCATTGCTATGACAAAAATACTTGATAAAAAGCAACTTTTGGTTAGTTTCTTTTTGGCTCACAATTCCAATGGTACAATTTATTACATCTGCGGAAGTTGGAAGGCATAATGGCGAAAGAGTGTGAGGTGGCTGGTTACACTGTATCCACAGTCAGGAAGCAGAGAGACCGATGCTGATCTGCTTTTTATTCAGTCTAGGGTACTTCCCAGGTTCAGTTAAACCTCTCTGTGAGTACAAGAGACACACCCTTCACAACCCTAAATCCAGTAGACTAACCATCACAAGCTACAAACTCTTCCGCAACTGCAACTTTTTCCCCCCAAGGCTGTACAAATAGCCTGTCTATAGCTGTCTCCCGACCCACACCCACACCCCAGTACTCATACATGTTAAGTTTTAAAGTTCAGGCTAAGAATAGGTTTGAGGTTCACATTGGATAGCAAAGAAAATGCTGTAAACCAGGCAGCAGTGGGCAGTCTAGACAGTGCTGGCAGGGAGAGCTGCGCCTATGCCCGCTTGAGTGTATTCTCTTGTTTCCCTCGGCTCCTTAGGATGAGGCTCTTTTTAAGTTCTAAACGTGGGCCAGTTAGTAACACAAACCAGGCCACCAGATGATGCCGTTCTGCAGGCTGGTTGCCAGGACAAGTAACTTTGTGATAAGTTCTCTAGGGGAGAGGGTCACTGGTGATCTCACCACCCAGCACAGGGTGCTACTTTGTATCAACAATCTACCAAACTGGAGCTAGGCGGATTGACCCGGTTTTTTCTCCTCTCGTTATATCCTTTATTGAATACAGCTCACGGCATAGCCCCTTGTAGCCGACTTGTTACATATACTCCAAAATATAGTAACTTCGTATTTATATAAATATGTAACTGACGTTCCATTAAACATACTATGTTAACGTTGTTGTTATAGTTTTGGTGCACACACAGCACTTTCCCACCTGTCTTCTACCTAAGTTGCCCAGGCTAGCCTCGGAACCCTAAGGCCTGTGCTGGCTCCTTTTAGATTGCATAGTACAAAGTAACAGCAGGGCCCCCAAGCTCTGGTCATCAGAGATACATTTTCCATTTCCCCAGCAGCATCTGTATTTGCTGGTCAATTGCTGCTCAGGAGGGAGGCAGGGTAGGGTATCTTCTGCGAAATAGATTACTCAGACCATGCAACTGAGAAAGCGCCCCGGGGTGCTGAACGCCTGGACTAACTGCATCCGGTCCCATCCTCAGCCAGGAAGGCCAGGCCGTGTCCATGCCGGGCACGCATGGCTGACGCAAGCCGGGCCTCGGGCGCGCGCACCCTCATTCATTCCCTCCATTCATTCTGCAGACGGTGGCCGCGCGCACTCAGCGATCGCCCGCCCGCGAGATTCCCTGTGCCTGTGGACACAGGCCTTGGGGACGAAGGTCGGGCGGTGCCCGCCGAGCGGCAGCGAGCGACCGAGAAGCAGCACCAGCCTTTCCCGCCCACGAGGCCCCCAGCTAGGCCGCCGCCCGCGTGACGCTCAGGCTTCCCGCAGCCAGCGCATGCGCGCGGGAGCCCGCGCTCAGCGCCGGCTCCCGCGGGCCCTTCCCGGTCTGCGTGCGTGCGCGTCCCCGCTCGGCCGGCCCACGTGACCCGTCGCCCCTCTCCCGCCCTGGGCGCTCCGAGGGCCCCCGGCCGAGTGGGACAGCTCCGGCGGACGTGCGCGTGCACGCGCGCCGCGTGGTTGGGCGCGGCGCCGTTGCTCCGCCCCCTTCCTGGCTCCTCCCTCTCCTCCGCGCGCCGGCGTCCGCTGCGTCTCCGGCATTTGAATCGCGCTTCCGCCATCTTTCCAGCTCCAGTCGGACAGGCGCGGAGACTCTTCTGGAAGGTAGCGTCGAGGCCGGGAGAGCGCCGGCGCGGCCGCGGGCGGCGACCGGAGGGGTTGGGTGTCCTTCGGGTGGGCGCGGGGCAGCGGCGGCAACGAGGCGAGGCGAGCGGGACGGGCAGCGCCCTGGGCTTTTTCAGCCCGCTTCCCTTCCCCCCACCGTCTCACGCCGCGTCCCCGCCTTCCCGCGCGCTCTTCCCGGCCGCGGCCTTTGTGGGGCGCACGTGCCGCAGCCGCTCTCTCGCTCTCTCTCTCTCTCTCTCTCTCTCTCCCTCCCTCCCCACAGGATCCGCCGCGATGGCCGCCCAGGGAGAGCCCCAGGTCCAGTTCAAGGTGCGTGTGCGGCTGGACCTGGGCCCTCGGGGGGCGAGCGAGCGGGGAGGTCGGGAGGGGACGGCATGGCGGGAGGGAAGCCCGAGGACCGCTCACGCCGCCGCCTTGTCTCTTAATCTAGCTCGTCCTGGTGGGCGACGGCGGCACCGGGAAGACAACCTTCGTGAAGCGCCACTTGACGGGCGAGTTTGAGAAGAAGTATGTAGGTAGGTGCGGCCGGGGGTTGCAGCTCGGCCGCGGGACCCCCGGGGAAAGGCGCGGGGCAGTGCATGGCTGACCCCTCGGCCGCTCTGTTCCCCGCAGCCACCCTGGGCGTGGAGGTGCACCCGCTCGTCTTCCATACCAACAGAGGACCCATCAAGTTCAACGTGTGGGACACGGCCGGCCAGGAGAAGTTCGGGGGCCTGCGCGATGGCTACTACATCCAAGGTAAGGGGGGAGGCCTTGCGGAAGTGGGCCCTGGCCCACGAACATGTGCTTGGGGCGTGAGCCGGAGAGCCAGCCGTTGCCGGGTGACTAAGGAGGGAAGAGAAATGAGAGATCGCTTGGAGGGAGGCGACCTGGTTGGAGTGGATAGGAGATGATTTTTTTTTTTTTTTGACTCGTCCGTGGTGTCGTTCGATCTTATGCTGTGTCATGCTAGGCGTTGATTTGGGGCAAACTGTGTGGCTTCAGAACTTAGTAGGAGACTCAGCTATTGGGAAGCTTCCTGGTCACTTTTTGGTTTTCGAAACTTGAATTCAGGGATACACGTAGTAGTTAACCCGTGATTATTCCCAGCACTAAAATAAGTAGTGAGCATTTGCCCCAGATACTAAACCTCTAGCGTGCCCCCACCCCTCTGAGCCAGGCCCTCTCTCACACGTGAGACCTGCCGCCTCATGTAAACTGTACTTTTACTTTTCTCCTTGAAAGTGATTCAGAAAGCTTAGGAGGTGTTTTAAAAAGACGAATGAATATCCTTGTCATCTTACTAACATGATGAGAAAAATGAGAGTTCTTTGGCTTCTTAGCTTGTAAAGACAAAAGGGTGTTTATTCCACTGGTTAACTTTTTAACTAAAAAAAATTGGGATGTTCATGTGCTGCCTCTTAAACTGTATCCTCGCCATCCCTGCGGAGTAGGTTATAGAAACCTGGGCTCAGATTGTTGAAGACTGGTGTTTTAACTTTGATGAACTTTGATGGGCCAGCTGTCAGTAGTTAGTGATTAGGTGCCTTGAGGAGGAAGAACGTAGTTGATAGAATGAATTGGTCTTGACTTTTGAAGTTTTCATTTGAAAAGGAATTGGAGTCCGTGTGCCGTGTTTTACCGTCTAACTTTTTAGTGGGGGACGGGAGGATTTTTGAATGGAGTGTGTTGATCCAGAGTCTGGCCCAAGATGATGACTGAGTCCTGCAGTAGACTAAGACACACTCCAATTCCAATGTCTCCAATGTTTTTCAGCCCAGTGTGCTATTATAATGTTTGATGTAACCTCAAGAGTTACTTACAAGAATGTACCTAACTGGCATAGAGATCTGGTACGAGTGTGTGAAAACATCCCCATTGTATTGTGTGGCAACAAAGTGGATATTAAAGACAGGAAAGTGAAGGCAAAATCTATTGTCTTCCACCGAAAGAAGAATCTTCAGGTATGTTCCTAATTTCTTGAATCATTCTTAGAGAAGATTGTATATAAGGTACCTATATATGTTATATATTAAAAATTGGTCAGAGTGTTTTAATGTGGATTATTAATTTGTTTAGAATGTCCTGGAATGGAGATGATAGGATCTTTAAGCATACATTCCTTTTTGTTTTAAAACAGTACTATGACATTTCTGCCAAAAGTAACTACAACTTTGAAAAGCCTTTCCTCTGGCTTGCCAGAAAGCTCATTGGAGATCCTAACTTGGAGTTTGTTGCCATGCCTGCTCTTGCCCCACCTGAGGTGGTCATGGACCCAGCTTTGGCAGCACAGTACGAGCATGATTTAGAGGTATTTGTTCTTTCAAGTTTTTTTTTCTTTTTACAGTGTTTTGTTTTTGTGTGTGTCTGCACTTTGCCTAGTTTCTGCAGAGGTTGGCATTGGATCTGCCCAGACCTGTGGGGTGCTAGGAATCAAACTCAGGTCATTAGAAGAGCTGGTTGCGGGCACTTGACCAGCCCTGGTGGTGCTTAGCCTGACTTGGTCATGGTGGTTTTGATCAGCACTGTTTTGTTTTTGTTCATTGCTCCAGGTTGCTCAGACGACTGCTCTCCCGGATGAGGATGATGACCTGTGAGAAAGTGAAGCTGGAGCCCTGCGTCAGAAGTCTAGTTTTATAGGCAACTGTCCTGTGATGTCAGCGGTGCAGCGCGTGTGCCACCTTATTTAGCTAAGCAGATCGTGTACTTCATTGGGATGCTGAAGGAGATGAATGGGCTTCGGAGTGAATGTGGCAGTTAAACATACCTTCATTTTTTGGACTTGCATATTTAGCTGTTTGGAACAGAGTTGTTTCCTTTCTGAATTTCAAAGATAAGACTGCTGCAGTCCCATCACAATATCCAGTGGTGAAATCTTGTTTGTTACTGTCATTCCCATTCTTTTCGTTTAGAATCAGAATAAAGTTGTATTTCAAATAATCTAAACAAGTGAATCATCCCTTGTTTATTAAAGCCACTAACACGAGGGAGCTTGTGCCATATTATAGTTTAAAATGCTTCTGATATTACCTGAGGTCTATTCAGTTATGTTCTTGTGCCTGCCTTCATAAACATTTAGATTGTCTGTGATTCAACTAGGATAATATCTGCCCTACCTGCATTTAGCCAGGTAGTTTAACCTAAGAGAAGACCTTATGTAAAACTAAGTATGTACGCATCAGATGTTTTAGGATTGCAGTTGACAATTTCTGTAACCTAGGCCTTCAGAAGTTAGAATTGCAGTTAAAGACGGAAGCTTGAGGGGTTTGAGATGGACAACATTTCCATGTCTAATGTTGGTTCTCTAAGATGTCCTCTGCTTTCAAATAGTGGCTCCTATATTGAGTGGTAGTCTCAGGAGGCAGAGGCAGGAGGATCTCTTGAGTTTGTGGCCAACCTTAGTCAACAGAGCAAGTTCCAGAACTGAGAGACCCGTCTCAAAAAAATTCATGGTAGGCTGTTACAGTATTACAGCAGCTGATTTTTTTTTCTCCCAGGTTTATATAGGTTGTGCAGAAGAGGAAATGCTAGTACTACTTAATACCACTGAAGAGTAGGATGTGCTTCTCTGATGTGATAATGTTAGTTGAGACTTAGGTGTGTGATCCCGGCAGAACTGTGTTGCTAAGATGTATTTACAGCAAGCCATTCCATGTGCTCTGCTGGTCCAGTCTACCAAAGTTCCTAGAAGGGTGGATACCTTCACATAGTTGTGGTTTGGTTTTTTTCTCCCTCAAAGAAGGTAGAGTCACTTAAATACAGTGGGGAAGGTGAAAGGAACTGATAATGTGCACTAGCTTCAGCAGACTGATATCAAGACTCAAATTTGATGTATATGCTATGCTATAATCAGGTGAAGACCCTCTCCCCTGACTGGGACGAAACCTCATATAGATGTCTTGAATTAATACATTGTGTGTAAACCTGGTATAGAATGTAGAACCTTTATGACTTTCTGATTTTTTTTTGTAACAGTTAAATGTGGGAGCTGCTTACGTGTGTTTAACCAGAGTGCAGAGATTTACATTATTTATTGGAAGAACTTAAATATATATCATTTCTGCTTTGCCTCAGTTTTCTGAGTCATCTCTAGTATTTGCTGTAGTTGTGGATAACATTTTTTTTTCTTAAGATTTGAAGTTTGATCTGCCAAATAGAGAGTTCTCTCCAGTTTTTACAGGTAGGGGAAAATCCCACCCCTTTAAAAAATGGCTCCTTACTAATCGTTTATTACCCAGCAGTTATGGCTGATTGAAGCAATGTCACCAACAGAGAAGCTAGGGTCTGGTATTTGAGAAACAGCTTTATTCTGTGGGCTTTGGATTTATTGGATTTTTAAAAATTTTTTTATTTTATGTATGAGTACACTAGCTGTCTTCAGACACACCAGAAGAGGGTATCTGATCCTATTAGATGTTAGGAGCCACCATGTGGTTGCTGAGACTAGAACTCTGGAAGAGCAGTCAGTGTACATAACAGCTGAGCTATCTCTAGCCCCCATTTTTTGTTTTTAATCAGTTTACATCCTGATTGAAACCTTCACTTCCTCTCACCTCAGAGAAGGTGAACCCCCCCATCCCACCCCCTTAAGTGCCAACTCTCCCTGGTACATAGAGTCACAGGACTAAGCATATCTCCCACTGTGGCCTGACAAGGCAGCCCAGCTAGGGGATAGCCATCCAAGGGCAGGCAAGAGTCAATCCCCCCTCCAATTGTTAGGGAATCCACATGAAGACCCAAGATACACAATTGTTACATGTGTGTAGGGACCCCTAGCAGCCCATGCATGCTCTTTGGTTGTTGAGTCTCTGAGCCCCCATGGGCCCAGGTTAGTTTACTTTGTAGGACTTGATCCCTTCAGCTCCCTCAGACTTTTTTGCATAAGACTCCCCTAACTCCACCTGCTGTTTGACTGTGGGTCTCTGCATGTTTCCAACACTGCTGGATGAAGCCTCTCAGAAGACAGGTATCTCAGGCTCCTGTCTGCAAGCACAGCAGAGTGTTAATAACAGTTCTCGTGGTATGGGTTTCAAGTTGAGCCAGTCATTAGTTGGCTGTTGCCTCAGTTTCTGTGGATTGGTGGCTCCCTCCACTGCAAGTCCTGCCTGGTTATAAGAGGTGGCTACCTGGGTTTGTTGTTTGTTTGTTTTGTGGTTTTTTTGAGACAGGGTTTCTCTAGCCCTGGCTGTCCTGGAACTCTGTAGACCAGGCTGGCCTTGAACTTAGAAATCCACCTGCTTCTGCCTCCCAAGCGCTGGGATTAAAGGCGTGCGCCACCATGCCCGGCTACTTGGGTTTTCTTATACTAACATGAACTGTGCCCTGTATCTGAAGTAGCCCACCCTGAACTGCTTGCTTTGGTAGATGCAGCCAGCGACACACAGGTAAGACCCTGGTTTGAGTCTGGTTTGTGGATGTGGACTGAGTTGACTGTCAGCTGTGAGGAGTATAGTTGCTTACCCAGTTAGAGCTGCACTGTGTCAAATCCTCACTGCCCTGTAAGCAATACTGTCTGTCAGGCTTGTCCCGGCACCTTCTAACTCTGAAGCTTGAGACGGAGCTGACAGTGAAAGGTACCTGGCCCTGTAGATAATGGCTCTCATTCATAGCTAGCAGAGCCACATTACAGAGATCAGACTTCTTGACATACCTGCAGCTGCTAGGAACCCTCCTGCCCTTCTTCATCCTGATGCATACCAGCTCAGCATCTTGGCCTGTTTCTGCTAATAGTCCCTGATAGAGACCTGTTGGTATTGGGTCCCTAAAACTGACCAGATTCACTAGCCCCCCTCCCTGCCACAGAAAGCAATAAAAGCTGACAGTACTCAGAGGGAAGGAAGCTGAGCTAAAAGACTCATACCACACCAGCTGCCTGGGAGAAGCAGAAACCAGCCAAGCTGCCTAGAAGAGGTTAGCTGAAGCGCCTGGGAAAGGACACTCTCCAGCCTATTGATCCTTAGAGGCCATGTGCTTGCTCCAGGTGCCCAGTCTTGTGAGCCGTCTGTCACCCATGTTGGAGTGAGCTTTAGTGATGCAGTTGTCCGAGTCATTTCTGCTCTTGTAAGTAACCCCAAGAAAACTAAATTAGTTCAAGTTGGTCTCGGGTGGTATCTGTAAAATTGGGTCTGATGTGGATTCCATAGTTGGAGTGGGTAGCTCTGTGTTACATCTCCCCAGGAAAAGTTTTATCCTACAACAGGCTGAACCAAGTGGTTGTGTGGAGATGACCAGGCCCTACTGGCAATCCTCCAGGCACAGTAAATACACCCCCAGACTTCTAGGAAAGGGTGTTTGCAGCAGAATCCTAGAGTCAGCCTGAACCAATAAGCCAATAGCCAGTTTGTGAGTAGCATTTGCTTTTTTCCATCTCTGACATAGCTGAGCCCTTCTCCTATGCTTTCTGACCAGTGAGGAATAATTTGCTGATAACTTTCTTGTGACCTTGCAAATGCTTATTCAAAAGACAAGGGACCAGGGTGCTGGTGGCGCACGCCTTTAATCCCAGCACTTGGGAGGCAGAGGCAGGCGGATTTCTGAGTTCGAGGCCAGCCTGGTCTACAAAGTGAGTTCCGGGACAGCCAGGGCTACACAGAGAAACCCAGTCTCAAAAAATACAAAACAAAAAACAATAAAAGAAAAAGAAGGGACCATCCAGATGGCTCAGCAGGCAAAGGTATATGCTTTCAAGCCTGGGTACCTGAGTCCAATCCTCATATCCCACAAGTGCAGAGAACCATCTCCTGAAAGCTGTCCTTTGGCTTCTAGGCACACGCTATAGCCACCCCACCCCTCATTTAGATAAATGTAATATTAAACCTCATTCAAAAGAGATGAAATTGTACCACAATTCTGTTTCATTCGTTTTTATTTTTACATAGTCTTTGCCAACTAGTCAACCATAGCATGCATAGACCATGGATTCATGTTGACCAGTTCTGTAGATCTGGCCAAGTGTCTTAGTTAGGGTTTTACTGCTGTGAACAGACACCATGACCAAGGCAAGTCTTTTTTTTTTTTTTTTTCCCCCTCGTTCCCGTCAACCCTGCTCGCTCGGGTCAACCCCGCTCACTCCGGTCGGCCATGCTCACTCCAGTTGGTCTCTCTGGTCCAAGGATTCGGTTTTTTTTTGTTTTTGTTTATTATTATTATTATTATTATTATTCATAAATACGCTGTAGCTGACTTCAGACACACCAGAGGAGGGCGTCAGATCTCATTACGGGTGGTTGTAAGCCACCATGTGGTTGCTGGGATTTGAACTCATCTTCGGAAGAGCAGTCGGGTGCTCTTACCCGCTGAGCCATCTCACCAGCCCCAAGGCAAGTCTTTTTATTATATGTAAGTACACTGTAGCTGTCTGTCCTCAGACACTACAGAAGAGGGAGCCAGATCTTGTTACAGATGGTTGTGAGCCACCATGTGGTTGCTGGGATTTGAACTTATCACCTTCGGAAGAGCAGTCGGGTGCTCTTACCCGTTGAGCCATCTCACCAGCCCAAGGCAAGTCTTTTTAAGGACAACATTTAATTGGGGCTGGCTTATAGGTTCAGAGATTCAGTCCATTATAATCAAGGTGGGAGCATGGCAGCATCCAGACCGGCATGGTGCAGGCACAGCTGAGAGTTCAACATCTTTATCTGAAGGCTGCTAGCAGAATACTGGCTTCCAGGCAGCTAGGATGAGGTCTTAAAGCCCACACCCACAGTGACACACCTACTCGAACAGGGCCACATTTTCTAATAGTGCCACTCCCTGGATTGAGCATATACAAACCATAACATTCCACTCCCTGGTCCCCAGTGGCTTGTTCAAACATGAGTTTATGGGGGTCACACCTAAACCAAGCATAATGTAAGATATATTTAGTCCAAAAGTTCCCATAGTCTATAGCAGTCTCAATAATGTTAAAAGTTCAAAGTCTCTTCTGAGATTCATCCAATCACTTAACTGTTATCCTCAAAGCAAGACAGGAAGCCAGCTGGGCAAACTCTAAACTGCATCTCCATGGCTGAGGTCAAAGCAGTCTTCAGATCTCCAATTCCATTTTCATCTTTGTTGACTGCAACAAACTTCTTTCTCCTGGGTTGGTTCTACTCCATTAGCAGCTTTCCTCAGCAGATAGTCCACTTCTCTGGCATCTCGAACATCTTGGGGTCTCCAAGGCAACTTCAATGTTCCAGCTTCTTGTTTCAATGTCTGGGAGTCATACATGATCTGGGCTCTTCCTAAGGGCTGGCATCACTTCTCCAGCTTTGCTCTCTGTAGCACTCTTAAGTTCAGGTTGACTCCACTCCACTGCTGATGCTGTTCTTGTGATCATCCTATGGTACTGGCATCTCCAATATGCTGGGGTCTTCTGCTGCAACTAGGCTTCACCAATAAATAGCCTCTCATAGGCTCTCTTCATGGTGCCAAGCCTCAAATCCTTTGCATGGCTCCTTCAGTCCTGGACCATCAACAGCAACTGAGGCTGCACCTTCACCAGTGGCCTTCCATGGCCTCTCACAGTGCCAAGCCTCAGCTGTTCTTCATGACCCTTTCATGCCTTTAAAAGCAGTACCACCTGGGTGACTCTTACACATTACCAAGTACAACTGCTGCATAAGGTACAACTTTGGCTGTCTCTGGAACACAGCTTCTTTGTGCTCTCAGAAGACACTTCCCAGAAGATTTCACCTCAGTGATGCTGGTCTTTTCTTTTTTTCTTTTCTTTTTTTTTTGGTTTTTCGAGATAGGGTTTCTCTGTGTAGCTCTGGCTGTCCTGGAACTCACTTTGTAGACCAGGCTGGCCTCGAACTCAGAAATCCGCCTGCCTCTGCCTCCCAAGTGCTGGGATTAAAGGCGAGCGCCACCACCGCCCGGCTCTATTTTTCCTTTCTAAGCTTGCTATGCTTGTCTAAAATGCTCTTCAGGAGACTTAACCAGAGAACAAAGTCTCTGCTGGGCTTTGTTGTCAATGCAATTAATCCGAGTCTCCTCACCTTAGTTAGCCTCAGGCCCCCTTTGAGCTCCGCTTTGTCACAGGCAGCTTTCACTGTAGCTCACCTCTTCTGATGAACGAACCAAGGACCTTGGTTGGGTTAGGCCAGTGGTTCTCAACCTGTGGGTCACGACCCTCTGGGGATCAAACAGTCCTTTTATGGGGGAGGGAGGGTGGTGGCCTTGAGACCATCAGTAAACCCAGGTGCTTATATTATGATTCATAACAGTAGCAAAATTACAGTTATAAATTAGCAACAAAAGTAATTTTATGGTTGGGGGTCACCAAGAGGTTGAGAACCACTGGGTTAGGCAAATGCTCTTCTACTAGATGGCATCCAACCCAGCCAGTCCTGGCTTAACTGGGTGTGATCTCCAAGGGTTGGACATTTCCTCTGTTCTACTTTTGTGGGATACTCAAACTGTCAATGGTCTCAGTTTCTAAACATGCGTATTGCTTAATGAACTAGAAAATTAAATTTAAGCCGGGTGTGGTGGCGCACACCTTTAATCCCAGCACTCGGGAGGCAGAGACAGGCGGATTTCTGAGTTTGAGGCCAGCCTGGTCTACAAAGTGAGTTCCAGACAGCCAGGGCTATACAGAGAAACCCTGTCTCGAAAAAAAAAAATTAAATTTACTATTTTGAGGCAAAGTTTCACATAGCCCAGTTTGGTTTCAAACTTGCTGTATAGCCAAGGATAACCTTGAACTAACCTTCCTGCCTCCACCTCCCAACAGCTGGGATTGCAGGTATGCACTACTATATCCAGCAAAAAAATTCAGTAACAGGAATGGAACGCATGTGAGGCCACATGTTCCCCTACTGAGCTTTATTTCCAGCTGAAATACTTTTTTTTTTTTTCCCCCCCGAGACAGGGTTTCTCTGTATAGCCCTGGCTGTCATGGAACTCACTTTGTAGACCAGGCTGGCCTGGAACTCAGAAATCCGCCTGCCTCTGCCTCCCGAGTGCTGGGATCAAAGGTGTGCGCCACCATACCCAGCTGAGATACTTTTTAATTGTCTTTTTGTTTGTTTGTTTAAATCTTCATTGTTATTGTGTGTGGATGCAAATGCCATGGTCCACGTGTTGAGATCAGGTGACAACTTGAGAATAGGCTCTCTCTCCTTGCAGCATGTGTGTTCTGGGATCAAACTCAGATTGTGACTTGCATGTCAACTGCCTTTCCCAGATGAGTCATCTTGATGGCCCATGCTCCCCCCCCACCCCCAGCACCTTGAGAGAGTCTCACTGTGTATTCCAAGCTAGCCCCAAACTCTGATCCTCCTGAGTGCTAGGATTACAAACATGCACCACCACGCCCAGCTAAAAGTTTATGCATGGGATGTCCCCTTGTCACCGCCAGCCCTCGGTGCCCAGTTTTGGGAAGGCTGAGTCAAACAGCTTGGTCAGGTCACAGTTCCTGCTTGTGTTCTCAGACTTGCACAAGACAAGGTGTGTGCTCCTAGTCCCTGTCATCACACATCCATTTGCAAAACTGAGGCTGGTGATACTGGTAGTGGATTGTAGGCATGTGTTTCAAGGGAAAAGAGAAGGTGGCTTAAAATATGAGCAGGAAGTTCACTGAATGCTTAGCTGCCAAGAAAGCACATAGTTGGGCAGACATCAGGAACTCCGGATGCAGAGAGGTTCACTCAAGGAGCTGTCTGGCTGGGGCTGGAGAGATGGCTCATCGGTTAAGAGCACCAACTGCTCTTCCAGAGGTCCTAAATTCAATCCTCAACAACCACATGGTGGCTCACAACCATCTGTAATGGGATCTGATGCCTTCTTGTGATGTGTCTGAAAAGAGCAATGATGTACTCATGTGCATAAAATAAATAAAACTTAAAAAAAAAAAAGCTATCTGGCTACATTGGCTGCCTGGTTTTGGCAGTGGGCTTTGCCTTCTATTCTGGAGATAGTTGGCAGCTATTTAATAACAAACAGGGCTGAGAATACCAGACCTTCCTAAAATGACTTGGTCCTTCCTACAAGCAGCCTTGTTACCAAGTCCTTCTAAGTTTGATTCTCTGTCATTACAGAACTGAGTCAACTTTGCCAGAATATAAAGTTGTCAATGTTTGCTTAGTAACGTAGTCTCCAATATGACTTCCTTTTGTGCACATGGGGCCCCTAAACCCTCCCAGTTCCCCCACTGGAAGCTCTAATATTCCTTAATGACTGATGTGCTCAGAGTAGCCCTTACCCAGGAGGGAGGGATGTGGCCTTATTCCTGGGCACACCTCTGCTAACCCAAACACAGCTGGGGGTCTGATGGTGTACAGAGGCAGGAATGACTGTGGGGTGGTCGTTAGCTGTCACATACTGTGGAAGAATTATAGATTTTTCAAAGTAACAAACTAATATTTTTTTTAAGATTTATTATATATATGTATACACACACTGTAGTTGTGAGCCACCATGTGGCGCTGGGAATTGAACTCAGAACATCTACTCATTCTGGGCCCTGCTCGCTCCGGCCCAAAGATTTTTATTTATTGTTCTATGTAAGTACACCGTAGCTGTCTTCAGGCACACCCAGAAGAGAGCATCAGATCTCATTATGGATGGTTGTGAGCCACCATGTGATTGCTGGGAATTGAACTCTGGACCTTCAGAAGAGCAGTCAGTGCTCTTAACCGCTGAGCCATCTCTCCAGCCCCAACTAATGTTTTTATATAATTTCAGTGAGCATTTTTTGTATATATGGTTTATATGTTTTCTGCTCCTTTCTGGTAGAGAGGCCATCCAGAGTGTCTTGCCCGCTGATCCTGCGCTCTGCCTTCAGCTGTACCCAGGCCCACTCGGGTAACCTTTACCAGAAGCAGTACGACTGTTTGGCTAGAACTTAGGAAAATCACTGTGTCTGAAGAGACATTGTCAAATGATACTGTTGGAACTCGGACCCGTTTCATAACAATGATACCCAGAAAACCAGTGCCCAAAAGGAAAGCAAGGGCCTCCTTGGTGACATTGCCCAGGCTATTGGTAGATATGTGCCCCACTGGGAGTTATCCATCTTGTCTGTCTCCCTGGTACGCCATTGCACAAGTGTGCCAGTGCTCAGTCTGGGTTGGTCTCCTGCAGCTTGCTGCCATGACAGGTTGCTACAGAACCAGTCACCCCAAAAACATCACACCGATACTCTCCCCTTTCTGGAGGCCTGGCAGTTGCAATCCAAAGGAAAACTCCCATGCTTGTCCCTGAGGTTCTGGTGGCTCTCCATAGTCCTGGACGACTGTCTTAGTTCCTGTTCTCTTGCTATGAAGAGACACTATGATTAAGGCAAGTCTTATAAAAGTACTCAATTGGGGGCAGGGCAGGGCCGGGGCGGGGTGGGGCTTGCTTACTGTTTCAGATGGTTAGTCCGTTATCATCTTGGTGGGAAGCAGACTGACATGTGGCTGTAGCTGAGGGCTTTATATCCTGATCCATAAGCAGGAGGCAAAGAAAGAGACACTGGACCTGGCGTGGGCTTTTCAAATCTCAAAGCCCACCCCAGGGACACAACTCCTCCAACTAGACCACTCCTACTCTAACAAGGCTATACTTTCTAATCCTTACAAATAATTCACTAGCTAACCATGCCCTATGGGGAACCTATGGTGGCCATTTTTATTCAAACCACCACGAGGACCCCAGACTTGGAGATAGATGCCCCTCCCACCTCACGAGTCTCTGCTCTCTGTGCATGTCTGTCTCTGCCTCTGCTCTTCTAGTAAAGGACAGGTGTCAGTCACACTGACTGCCTCAATGTGACCTCAACAAATGGTCCCCATTTCTAAATAAGTCGTATGTTAGCCGGGCAGTGGTGGCATCCACCTTTAATCCCTGCACTTGGGAGGCAGAGGCAGGTGGATTTCTGAGTTCGAGGCCAGCCTGGTCTACAGAGTGAGTTTCAGGACAGCCAGGACTACACAGAGAAACCCTGTCTCAGAAAGAAAAAAAAAACAACTAAGTCTTATGTTCTGAGATTAAATGGGTTAGGACTAAGCATGCCTTGTAGGGATTTGGGTCAACTCACAGCAATCCCTGCCAGTAACCAGAAGGTCTCCACAAGTGCCTCACTGCCAACATTATCATCCTTTCTGCCTTGTGCCTGGGCCAGGATCCCTTTTGAATAGAAACACATACCCATAGAGGTGAATGAGTAGCTAGGACACTTGTTGAACTTCATGAGATGGTGTTAGAGTCTTCCCAAAGACATATGCCTGTGTCTCCTAACCCTTGGGTATGGTGTCTGTTTCTTATTCATTTTGTCTTTAAGATTTATTTTACATGTGTGTGTTTGTATGCATGTGTACATAAAATCAATGCCCACAGAAGCCAGAAGAGGCCATTGGATCACTTGGAGCTGGAGTTATATGTGCTTATAAGCCACTGTGTATGTACTGGGAACCCAGCCCAGGTCCTCTGCAACAGCAGCAAGTGTTAGTAAGTGCTGAGCCACCTCTCCAGGCCCTGCCTAAATTCTTAAAAAGTTGAATCAGGTAATTAAACTTTTAGAAATTGTCTTCAGAGGCCACTTGCTAACTTGGGGCAGGTTTGAGGTGGGATGTCATTTCAAATTCAGACATCTTTGCCCTTGGCCCACATTTAGGCCAGAGAATGTTCTACTCCTGTTAACACTCTTCACACAGGACTATGAAGGGGCCGGAGAGATGGCTAAATGGTTAAGAGCACTTGCTGCTCTTGCAAAGGACCCAGGTTTGGTTCCCAGCCCTTCAATGATAGCTCACAGCCTGTAACTCACCTCGAACTCCACCACCAGTGGGTCCGATGCCTTCTTCTGGCCTCTATAGGTACTGCACTCAGTTGGCACACACACAGTCACACATACACATAAGTAAAATAAATATTAAGGAGAACCCCAGAACACTGACAGCATCAAATGTCAAAGAGGATTCAGGTAACAGAAGTTCTCGTTCATCATGTGGAATAGAATCGGACGGTCTCTCATTAAATCAGGCATAGCCTTACTGTATGATTTAGTAGTCATGTTCCTTTGTATTTACCCCCAATGAATTGGAATGACTTCTAAAAAAAATCTTCCCTATGGATATTTAAAGGAGATTTTACATAACTGTCCAAATGCAGAAGCAACCAAGCTATCCTTCAGTACATGAATGGATTGATTGGCTGTGGTATGCCTAGGAAATAGAATATTACTGCGCAATGAATAGAACTAAGCAGCTGGGCTGGGGAGACAGCTTATGGGTAAGAGCATTTTCTGTTTTTTTCTTTGTTTTTTGTTTTTCGAGACAGGGTTTCTCTGTGTAGCCCTGGCTGACCTGGAACTCACTTTGTAGACCAGGCTGGCCTCGAACTCAGAAATCCACCTGCCTCTGCCTCCCAAGTGCTGGGATTAAAGGCGTGCGCAACCACTGCCTGGCTGAGCATTTTCTATGCAAACATGATGGCATGAGTTCAAATCCCCAGCACCCACAGAGAAAGCTGGGCACAGCTGCACACACTTGTAAGCTGGAGTTAGTGAGACAGAGAAAGGATTTCTGGTGCTCACAGGTCTCCAGCGGAAAAATGATGAACTCCAGGCGATGACTTCCAGGTTCAGTGGGTCTGTCTCTAGAGCATGGTACAGAGCAATCCAGCAGGACATTAGATGTCCTCCTCTGACCTCTGAGTGTTTGCAGGGACATATGCAACACACACACACACACACACACACACACACACACACACACACACACGGTCAGGATAACCCCTAATGTTACTGATGGGCACCGGGGAGCAATATCCATGGAGGGTCATCCAATATAACAAATGTGCCATAAGAAGGGGGTGCTGATGGATGTACACATTAGGGGGAAGCCAGGGCACACAGGCATGTGACCCCAAGACTGCTCTAAAAAATAAAGTCTATTTCAGATAATAAATACGTTTTAAATGCATTTAAACCTCTTCCAGAGACAATTGTCAGTGGGAAAAGTTGAGCGCCTTTTGCTGGACAATTTGTTAGTAAAATTGACTTGCAAAATTTGTCCTTTGAAGCTTCTTCGGGTTCTCTCAGAAGCAATTACCTGAGCTGCCAGCCTGCACAGTTAGAACATCTGAGGCCTGAAGAAGCAGCCAAAAGCCTTGGAATTTCTGCTCAGAGCTGAGACCATGTAAGACAGATCTGGAGAAGCCACAGTCCTGGCTTGGCACTGGACCCAAGATCCTCCTGCCTCAGCCTCCCCCGTGGGGGGCTTATCCGTACGTGTCACCACACCCAGCGGGGAGTTTACCTTTTAAACACTTGAGAATCTTGGAATGTCTGCCACGAATTTGGACACTTTAAAAATACCACTAGGCTGTACTGGAGTGATGGCTTGATGATTAAGAGTACTGGTTGCTCTCCTAGAGGACCTGGGTTCAATTCCTAACACCCATATGGCAGCTTATAGCTGTCTGTAACTCCAGGGAATCTAACACCCTCATACAGAAATAAGTAAAAATAAATACTTAAAAAAAAAAGAAGAACCAAAAAGAATACTTCTAATGCCAGACAGTGGTGGCACATGCCTCTAACCCCAGCTCTTGGGAGGCAGAGGCAGATGCATCTCTGAGTTTGAGGCCAGCCTGTTTTACAGAGTGAGATCCAGGTCAGCCCAGCCAGGGATATACAGAGAAACCCTGTCTTCAAAAACCAAACATAAGTAAACAAACAAACAAATAAATAAGAAAAAGAAAGAAAGAGGGAGGGAGGGAGGGAGGGAGGAAGGGAGGGGAAGAAAGAAAGAAAGAAAGAAAGAAAGAAAGAAAGAAAGAAAGAAAGAAAGAAAGAAAGAAAGAAAAAAGAAAGAGAAAGGTCCATGATTTTTTTTTCTTTACAACAAGGACTGATGGGAAGATGTGCCTGGCAGATTAGTTGGCAGGAAAGTATGTATATCTGAGACATTAAGAGAGCACTGAACTGTTAGTTTGGTCACTTGGCAGAAAAAAGGCATGGCTGGGTAGATGGTTTAGTTGGCAAGGCGCTTGCTGTACCAGCATGAGGGCCTGACTTTAATCCCCAGAGCCCATGTATAACAGCCAGGTACAGCGTACACATTTGTAATCCTGGTTATGGGAAGGTAGATATCAGAGGATCTCTGAGGCTCACCGGCCAGCTAGCTAGACTAATTGGTAGGCTCCCAGCCAAGAAGAGACCTTGTCTTAAAGCGCAAAGTATGTGTGTGGGGTCTGGGGATATAGCTCGGTTAGTTAAGAGTGCTTGTTAGCATGCATAGTGCCCTCAGTTTGATCCCTAGTGCTGCATAAACCATATGTGTAAGTGCGTATCTGTAATCCTAGCACTCAGGAAAAAGGCAGGAGGATTAGCAGTCCAAAGCAGCCTGAACTACATGGGATGTAACAATAATATATATTATATACGACATACATTATAATATATGAAATAAATGTAAAAAAGAAAATTAGAATAATAGATGATGATGATGATGATGATGATGATGATGATGGTGGTGGTGGTGGTGGGGCTTACAAGATGTCTCAGCATCTAAGAGCACTTCCTGTGGTTCCAAAGGACTGGAGCTCTCATCCCAAGCACCCATGTCAGGTTCTCTCAACTGCCTATAACTCCAACTCAGGGACTCTGACTCCCCCTTCTGGCCTGCAAAGGCACTGCACTCATGCAGACACATGCACTTAAATGAAAATAAAAATAAATCTTTAGGGCTGGAGAGATGGCTCAGCAGTTAAGACTGCTCTTTCAAAGGTCCTGAGTTCAATTCTCAGCAGCTACATGGTGGCTCACAACTATCTGTGATCCCTCTTCTGGTGTGTCTGAAGACAGCAACAGTGTACTCATATAAATAAGTAAATTAAAACATTTTTTTAGCTTGCAGTCTTTTTTTTTTAAGATTTATTTATTTGTTTGTTTGTTTGTTTATTTGTCTGTCTATCTATCTTATGTATATGAGTACACTGTCACTTTATTCAGACACACCAGAAGAGGACATTGGATCCTATTAGAGATGGTTGTGTGCCACCATGAGGTCTCTGGGAAATGAACTCAGGACCTCTGGAAGAGCAGTCAGTGCTCTTAACCGCTGATCCATCTGTCCAGCCCCAAATAAACAAATCTTTATAAGAAAGTAAATCTTTAAAAACAAAGTGGGTCCCCAAAAGATAGCTCAGAAGATGAAGGTGCTTGCTTCAGAGACTGATGATCTGAGTGGGGTCCCTGGGACCCATGTGAGGGGAAGAGAGAACGGAATCTGGTCAGCTGTCCTCTGACCATGGACGGCACAAGAAGAGACCTTGTCTTAAAGCGCAAAGTATGTGTGTGGGGTCTGGGGATATAGCTCGGTTAGTTATAAATCCCGATATAAATCAATCAATAAATAAATGCAGTTAAAACAAATAGAAAAAATACAGTTGGCAGCTCCTGAGGACTGATGCCTGAGGCCATCTTCTAGCCTACACACACACACACACACACACACACACACACACACACAGAGAGAGAGAGAGAGAGAGAGAGAGAGAGAGAGAGAGAGAGAGAGAGAACAAAGATGCTCATAATACATTTATGGCAAACACCCGAGGACTAGCCGCCTGTCACACATGCTTGGGTCAATAAAATTCACTGCATATTTTTAGAAATGTACCAATATATGGAGTGCATCCTAACATGACGTGTGGTAAACTCTCAGTGTGCAAGCAAACTGCCAATCCCAGAACATGTCCCTCCACTTGTAGGAAGCTCTGTGAGTCACCACTCCCTGTCTCCCTCCTCCAAACACCTCCTGTTCTGGCTGTTTGGTCACCATAGAAGCACCCAGTGGATGTCCTTGAGTCTTCTGCCTTCTCCCAGTCTGATCCCCAAGACTCCTGTTATTTTTTTCCTTTCTTTTTATGACTGAATACTATTCCGTTGTGTGGATAGATGACGTTTAATGTTTGTCCGTTTTTCACCTGGTGGACATTTTGGACTGGGTCCACCTTTTGGCTCTGTAAACTGGTGGATTTGTAAACATTCATATTTGTTTGTTTAAAAAGTTTAAAATTCTTTAAGATATTTGAATAAGATGTCAGGAGGCCTTGGCATACACCTTTAATCCCAGCACTCGGGAGGCAGAGGCAGGTGAACCTCTGAGTTCGAGGCCAGCCTGGTCTACAGAGTGAGTCTCAGGACAGCCAAGGCTACACAGAGAAACCCTGTCTCAAAAACCAAAACAAGGGGGTTTGAGAGATGGCTCAGAGGTTGAGAGCACTGACTGCTCTTCCAGAGGTCCCGAGTTCAATTCCCAGCAACCACCTGGTGGCTCAAAACCATCTGTAATGGAACCCAATGCCTCTTCTGGTATGTCTGAGGACAGCTACAGTGTACTCATATACATAAAAATAAATACATCTTTAATAAAAAATGGTATTTGGCTAGGGAATGGTGTGTGCGTGTGCACACATGCATGAATGCATGCATGTGGAGGTCAGAGGACAAATTTCAGGAGTCAGTTCACACCTTCCACCACGTGGGTTCTGGGGATCAAACTGAGGTTGTCAGGCTGAGCAGCAAGCTCCTCAACTTGCTGACCCATATTGTTGGCCCTCTCCTTTTATCACTTGTTATTATTAACGGTTTATTTATGTTTATCGTATCCATGTGGATGTTTTTGTCTTTACACGTGTCTGTGCCATGCGTGTACCTGGTGTCAGAGGTCGATTATGAGTAGTTGTTGGGAACCGAACCTGGGCTCTCTGGAAGAGCTCATAGCTGCTCAGCCACCTTTCCAGCCCCATGAAGAAGGGGTTTGCTTTGGTTCATACTCTGGGGTGCAGCCAGTCCATCATGGTGGTGAGGGCACGGCGGCAGGAGTGCGCGGCAGCTGGTCACACTGCATCCACAGTCAGGAATCAGAGAGAGATGGACGCTGGTGTTTGGTTCACCTCCTTTTTATTCAGTCCAGGTCCTGAGCTCACAGGATGGTTGGTCCTGCTCACATTCAGGGTGGGTCTTCCTTCTTCAGTGAAACCTCTATGCCTCTCTTAGAGACTTGCCCAGAGCTGTGTCTTCTAGGTGGTTTCAAGTCCCATCAAGGGGAGGGTGAAAGTAAACTATCACAGTGAGTAGAAGCTATTTTCATTTGAAGTCCAGCTAATTTTCTGTCTTTTAAGGTCCAAGCCTTCCAGTGGGCTTTTCCCCCCAAATGTTCTAGAGGATTTTGGATTTTATACAGCCCATCTGTGATGTATTTTGGATTAGACTTACACAGGGTCAAGTGTAATAGTCTTTTTTTTCCCCATGTAGATAGCCCATCAATGAACTTGTTGATAATAAGTTCTGGTATGCAGTGTATTGTCTTGACATCTTGTCAAAAACCCACTGACCAATATGTGCAGGTCACTGTTGGATTCCTCTGTTCGGTGCTGATGCTCTCCAGGAGACATGACCCTGACACCCCAGTGCCTCCGATTTATGTGACTTACTCCCTGGTGTTTGAGAAACTAAACATTCCAGTTTCTATTTTGTGAATTGGATGATTCAGATACTGTCCTTATGACCACCCTTACTTAACCTTAGTGAACCCCCTAGCTCCAAACACAGCCTCACTATGCACAGGGACTTCAGCATATAGATGTGGTGGGGGGTCTGGACATTCACTCTTCCACAGCTTGTTGCTCTCTGTGCCCACAAGGTGCCAGCACCCCAATTCTTGTCCCCTCCACCTCTCCTGACAACACCTTTCTGGGCAGTGTGTTTTTGTGATGTTGGCCAGCAAGAAGAATCTGATTCTAAGCGATCCCCACATTTAACTCCCACCTCACAGACACACAGGGTCAGAGGACTGACTGAATTGCATCAGCCAAGCCTGGAATTCAGGAAGCACAACGGAATAGCCTGGAGCAAAGCAAGAAAGGACAAGGGGGACCTTAGAGCTCACACACTTGGAAGCCAATGCAGAACATCCTGGTCTTAACACACTAAAGGAAATATTTGCTGCATAGTTTTTTTGTTTTTTAGTGAGCACTTGACAAATGAGTCTCAGGATTTGCACTCTTCTATGTGATAGATTTTCGAAGTCTACTTTTCTTAAATATGAACATTGTACTAAGAAATGTATTCATTCCCACATCTGTCTTTCCTGGCAGCTTTCACAGTCATAGATGATTGATAGATCCAACACTTCAATCCCGATGGCATAGTGGTCATTTTCTGATTCTGTGGTTCTTTTTTAAAAAATTATTTTATTTTACCATTATTTACTAGATATTTTCTTTATTTACATTTCAAATGTTATCCCCTTTCCTAGTTTCCCCTCCAAAAATCCCCTATCCTCTTCCCCCTCCCCCTGCTCACCAACCCATCCACTCCTGCTTCCTGGCTCAGGAATTCCCCTATACTGGGGCATAGAACCTTCACAGGACCTAGAGCCTCTCCTCCCATTAATGACAGACTAGGCTATCCTCAGCTACATATGCAGCTAGAACCATGAGTCTCTCTGTGTGTTCTCTTTGATTGGTGGTTTAGTCCCAGGGTGCTCTGGGGTTAATGGTTAGTTCATTTTGTTGTTCCTCCTAGGGGGCTGCAAACCCCTTCAGCTCCTTGGGTCCTTTCTCTAGCTCCTTCATTGGGGACCCTGTGCTTCATCTAATGGATGACTATGAGCATCCACTTCTGTATTAGTCAGGCCCTGGCAGAGCCTCTCAGGAGACAGCTATATCAGTCTCCTGTCAGCAAGCTCTTGTTGGCATCTGCAATAGTGTCTGGGTTTGGTGGTTGTTTATGGGATGGATCCCCAGGTGGGGCAGTCTCTGGATGGTCATGCCTTCAGTCTCTGCTCTGAATGTTGTCTCTGTAACTCCTTCCATGGGTAGATTCTGTGGTTCTTGAACTTAACTGTGACTCTTCTAAAGAACAGCTTTCTTCATTAACCACTTGGTAACCCTGACATAAGCCCATACAGGACAGGCGTAATTAATACCTACCTGTCTCTTCTTCACCGGCAGCTTGACCTGGTTGGGAGTCACCTAGGAGACACACCTCTGAGTCTGTCTGTAAGGGTGTCTCTAGAGAGGTTTATCAGAGGAGGGGAGATCACCTAGGATATAGTTGTTGTCATGCCATAGATTGTACTGAATAAGGAAACAGAGATCTGAGCACCAGCATCCATCCATCTCTCTGCTTCCTGACTGTGGATACAATGTGGCCAGGCACCTCATGTGTCCACCACCGTGCCTTCCCCAACATAATGGACTATAGACTCAGACCATGACTGAAATAAACCCCACCTTCCTCCTTGAGTTGCCTTTGTGACATATTTTGTCACCGCAGCAAGAGGTCACTAATATGTTAACTTTGAAAAGAAACACTTGAGGGCTGGTAAGTTGGCTCAGCGGGTAAGAGCTGACTGCTCTACCGAAGGTCCTGAGTTTAAATCCCAGCAACCACATAGTGGCTCACAACCGCCCATAATGAGATCTGATGGCCGGGTGTGGTGGTGCACACCTTTAATCCCCACACTTGGGAGGCAGAGGCAGGCGGATTTCTGAGTTCGAGACCAGCCTGGTCTACAGAGTGAGTTCCAGGACAGTCAAGGCTACACAGAGAAACCCTGTCTCGAAAAAAACAAAACAAAACAAACAAACCGAACCGAACCAAAACAAAACAAAACAAAAAAAGAGATCTGACACCCTCTTCTGGTGTGTCTGAAGACAGCTACAGTGTACTTATTTATAGTAATAAATAAATCTTTGGGCCGGAGTGAGCAGAGGTCCTAAATTCAATTCCCAACAACCACATGAAGGCTCACAACCATCTATACAGCCACAATGTACTCACATACATTAAATAAATAAATAAATAAATAAATAAATAAATAAATAAATAAATAAATCTTTGAAAAGAATCCCTTGGTATAAGCTTCCAGGATGACCAGTGGGCATTTCCCACTGTGGCATCATTAGAGACACAGAGTTTTACACATCGGAACACATCCAATATAGCAAAGCCATTATTCTTTTTCTTCCATGGTCAAATGCTCTATCCTGGGCCACGGGGACCCATCAAATTGCTTCCTCTGCCATTTTGTTCTGTTTCCTTTCCCCTTTAATATATTTTTTTTGCTTCCGGGCATAGAAGATCATCATCTTCATCTCTGGCTGCAGACCTCGTTAGAGGCTTCTGCAGTTGGTGTCAGCTTCGTTGGAGGAGGAAGTCTGTGGTGCTAGGGGTGTTTGTTCCAGATGGTCATTGTTACCAGCCTGCTAGATTGACAGAGATAAACAATGGGTATTCTTTTCCAAAAGTGAAAATTAATCCTCAATTGCCAACTAAAAATTAAGAATGTGCAGGTTGTACTTAATGTTCTTGAGGTTATATTTACATGTTTTACAATGTTTTATATTCACTTGTTGCTTTGTGTGTAGAGCAGAGGACCTCAACCTTCCTAATGCTCCCATCCTTTAATACAGTTCCTCATGTCGTGGTGACCCTCAACCATAAAATTATTATTCTTTGCTACATCATAACTGTAATTTTGCTATTGTTATGAATTGCAATGTAAATATCTTCCAGCAGTCGTAAGGGTCATCCCACCCCTTAATGGGGTCACTACCCATGGATTGAAAAACAATGGTGTGTGTGTGTGTGTGTGTGTGTGTGTGTGT